>PVIR01021137.1:0-29770 GCA_004026965.1 Petromus typicus
CCCCCCCCCATCCCTGCCTTGCTCTCTTAATGTAATTCCTTATTTAAGCAACTACAACATTAGGAAGTACATGGAATTCATCAGTTTAAAAGATACGTGTTTTGTTTTAGCCTTCTTTTTCCTTATATCTTGAGAAAATCTCAAATGTCAGTGGTAGTTAGCAGTTTTGGAAAGTATACATCGGTGGTTTTTTCATTTAATCTTGATAAAAATGTTATAACGTAGGCGTCATTATCATGGAATTTATCTAAGTCCACAGTCTGCCAAAAGCAGCCCGGATTGAGATTCCAGACCTGTTTCACCAGACCCATCTTCTCACCCTTAGGAGGCAGCAAAGCACAGTGGGTGTCAGCAACAGTAATACAAGCTAATGTTGATGTAGAGTTCTCTGTGTCAGGCATTGTTCCAAGTACTTTAGATCTGCTTAGATCTGTGAACCTTGTAACAAATCTAGGATACAAATTCTGTTGGTACCGCCAGTGTGATTGATGGGTGAGGAAATAGCCTCAGGGAAGTAACATCCTTTTCCCAAGGTCACACAAGTAGTAAGCACCAGGCTGGAGTTTGAAGCCATGAATGGGGCTCATAGTATTTGCTTCATGCTCCGGCTTTACACCAACTTCCTCTGTGAAGCTTCCACTCTTTCTGGAGAACTTTGAAGGTATGCTGATTTTTTATAATAACTTTGCACTTGGGGTATTTTCCAAATTATTCATTCATTCTGACTTCCCTTTTAAAATACAAATAATTTGTTCTGTTAAAGTGCGAGGTAAAGTAGAGTATGTTTTGGGGTTGCTAGTGAACATAGTTGCAACAAGAGGGTTGCAAGTTAGAACTGCTATTTTTTTGTTGTTGTTGTTTAATAATGACAACGGTGAGAATAAAGAAAAGCCAGCCTTACTTGCCTTTATAGAGGCAAGCTCAATACCCAGGTGTCTTTGTGGCATTGACACTTGCTCATTTCTCACTTTGAAGAGTTTTTTTTTTTTTTCTTTTCTTTTCTTTAGGCAAAGCATGTTTATGCTCTATTTTTTCCCCGTTTCAAATATATGTGTCAGATCATGGGAAACTATTCATGGTATCTTACGTCATAGCGATTCCTTCTCACGGAGTTCACCATATTTAAATATTCATGGTATCTTACATCATAGCGATTCCTTCTCACGGAGTTCACCATATTTAATGTGGCCCCTCTTCCACTCAAACTAAGGATTCTAATCAAAGTGTTTTGAGGTTCCCATCTCCCCTATCTCCCCAGACTGAGCACCCAGCAGCATCAGCAGAGCAGCCTGAGAGGCCAGCCACCATTCACAGCATGCAGTGTCCACGGAGATGGAGTCACGGCCCTGACTTTCCAGCAGCTCTTCTTTACATTTACTGGGACAGAGGCCTGTAGTGGGACCAGATTCAGGAGGCGCAGAGGTGCCTGTTGTGTTTCCATGTCTGAGTTTTGATTTATTCCCACACCGGAGACATTTTAAAAACATTAAAAAATATATTTATCACCACACATTTGTAATACCTAATGGTTACAGTCATCATGTGGGGTTAGTACATGCATGTGACATTTCTTCATTCTTTTATTTTAACCCCTCCCCTCCTCTCCTGCTCCCTGCATCTTGTGGACACATTCATTCATTTATTCATGGGATCTGTGTCCCTGCTTGTAATACACGATGATTGCCTTCCTCCTAGAGACTTGATGCATGTACACAGCACGTCACAATCCCTCCTCCTTTTAAAATCTCTTTTTGTTCCCCTCACTGCCTCCTGGCTCCATCTCTTGTTCCCCTTCCTGAGTGCCAGAGATCCATCTTGCTGTCTCTTATAGTCTACCCTTTATTTTGTACTTTATCTCTATATTAGGATTCTCATATCAGTGAAACCATGTAGTATTTAAGCTTGTGTAGACCTGGGACATTTCTGTGTGATACTTTATGTACTCCAAGGCTTGAGGTGCAAAAGTTTCAGGCTTGAGATTTCAGAATTTTAAACAGGCCAAAAGAGAGATGGCCCTTTTGGCAAGGGAGGATATTGTCAGAGTGACTCTAGGCTTGGCTAGAGTATAGAGGAACAAAGTCCCTGACTCAGTGAGGTCTGTTCAGTAAGCTGTTTGGCTTAGTGAGAATCTGGGCTCCATGTTCCTGGACAGCTGGTCTACTGGACTAGGGCACAAAGAATGGATGGAAATTGCTCAAGTAGCAGAACTAGAATTTGAACTCAGGTCATCTAGCTCAGAGCTACTTATTTTAATCAATAATGTTTAGTTCTTTGTGTGGGATAATGTTAGGGCTCTGGCAAACTCAGATATCCAGGAGGAAAAGTGATGCAAATTTGCTGTACCCAAGAACTGTGCTTCTAGTTGGTTCTGTGCTTATAAAAATGGCAGGCAGCATTTGTCTAAGTTCTGTCTTGTTGGGTGCTGCATTTTTCTTATATTTTCTTTTTATGACTCATTCAAACACAGCAAGACTGTTTTCTATTTCTAGGCAGGATTCATACTAATAGGTGCCTCCAAGCAGCATATAGGCTTGTATGTTTACTGATAACAGCGTATAGCATGGGAATAATAAAATAATAAAAATGAGAAAAACAGTGAGGAGCTATTTTTTCATCTCACAGAGTGGTCCTTGATGTCTACTACTCTTTGTTCACTGGAAAGTCCAGGGCAGGAAATTTTCACACTTCCCCATTTTGTCTGAATTCTTTAGCATATTGCCTTGGGCTTCGCTCTTCCTGTGACCCTGGATTTGGAGCCCCCTCATGGGGAAGTGTTTTCAGATGCATCGGGAGCCTATGTTGTGACAGTGACTATTTACATGATCTCTTTTATGTTTGGTCCCTTTGGCCTATCTTTAATGGATAGCGCTTTAATATTGAGCCTGATGTCCTCTCAACCTCACAATGGTGCGTTAGATTATTTTTGTATTTTGAAGGCACTGGTAACCTTTAGAAAAAACCAATGTGGCTCTTGCCCTTTATCAGATGGATCTATTGTGGGGTGGAAACAAATTGAGATTTCTGGCTGCCCCTTAATCCTGTGTCTCTGCGGTCCTCTCTCAGAGAAAGTTACCATCATTCTGTCAGCTGCATGGCTTGGCGGTCGCTTGCCCCTAGGGGTCCCTTGAGCCATGTTCATGATATTGTATAGTCTGCCCTTCTTATTTTTCTTAAAGCTGATCCCTTTCTCTCATTTCTATTGTCTTGTTTAGTTGTAGATATCCCTCCTTTCACTTCAAAGTCTACATGGTAGATTCCTCATGTGTGTCCCTTGCCTCCACTAGGAATCTTGCCACTTCCATGCTATTTTTAATTTTCCTTTGAGGACAGCAATGCCAGTTTACTACCTGCCATTCTGAGCCTTCTCCATATATTCACATCAAGGTGAAATTGTTATGGTATTGTCCATAATAACCTTTCATCTCTGTTCCTCTTTCCTCATCCTGTCTTAAATGCTGTGGTGCCCAAGAATATTGCTGTGGTAATGAAGAATCCCCAGTGTCTATCTCAGTAGTTATGGTAATAACTAGAACTGATGCACAGCCATATTTGGGACTAGATAAAAGCTGAATTTCCCGAATACCCAGAATTTCTTTGATTCGTCTGGATTTGGGTCTGTAGCACTGGAGTTGTGCCAGAAACTTTGATTTATGCTCTATATTACTTGGCCTACAGGTGAGTTGCAAAAAAAAAAAAAAAAAAAAAACCAAACCAAAACAAAACAAAAAACAGACCCAAGAATGGCTTCTCTTGTAATAATCTGGAAATGGGCAGACAATTTAGGATAGGTAGGGGTTTTGCTGTTAGGTCATCTACAGAATAGCTTTCTTTGTCTCATTTCTATGGACCAGCTAACTTTATCATACATAGGAACTACTTGGAAAATATGCTGGTCAAATCTGTGAATTTATATTTGGAATAGTTTTCCAGGAGACACTGATGTTTCTGGTCTAGAAGTTGCTGTCTCGAGTGAGGGTCCTATTGTATGGAGAAAGTGAATTTGCCAGCATTCTGTGCATGTTCCATGCAGAAAAAGAAAGGAAAGAGAAACAGCAAGAAGTAGAGCATGCCCACCTGTTTTCAGCTGGGAAACTGTGCATGTACCTGCTCACATTCCATCAGAAAAAAACTGTAACACAAGTGAACATCAGCCTGGGAAATGTAGCTTTAGCTTACAGGTAGTGATTCCAGTGAAAACATGGGGGACTTTATCAAGAAAAGGGGGGAAAGGGAGAATGTCCTTTGGCCAGCTTTGCCTACCTATAAGAATTTACTTTTATATGTCTCTTGGGATATGAAGCAGGAAACTTTCTGTAGGTTCAGAGTGGTTCTCTCAGGACTTGAGAAATTCTGAGTGCAGATAGGTTCCTGGAAAGTCTTGATAAGATATCAAGGATGATCAAATAAAAAGGGTCAGAGGAGTCTCACTGAACTCTCAGCATTCTTGCTATAACTGTACGAGCCTCAAATATTATAGGGGGCCAGGAGTCAGCACATTCAAGAAAATGCATAGGAGCCTGCCAGTGTCTAGTAAAGGAAAAATATCTTGTCAATTTGATGCTTAAATTAACAGCAAATGCTTCATGTAACATTAGGTCAATTCTTAGCATATGGTAGAGGTGAATTAAATCCTAATTAATATGATAATTCTTAAAATTAACCATGATTACTTTTCTATGGCACTTTATGAGTATATGTAATTTAGAGAATGATTTCATATTAAAATCCAGAGTAATTACTATACAAATGTCCCCTTGAATTTGCCAGAACAAATATTTCCTTTAAAGTTTTTGCCCATCCTGGTTCCCTTGGTAGAACAGAAGACAGGCTTTGGTGAGCATTTGGGGTCTGGAAGCCTATGTATGGAAATGCCAGTGTGAAGAGGACCTTGTCTACCACTGAAATATCAAGTCTTGAAGAAGCATATTGAAGTCAAAGAAGAATCATGTCCCAACCTGGTGTCCTTTGAATAAGAGGCTGTGGTAGAGTTGTAGGAGCTTATTTATGGGATTGAACTGACGGGTAGAGATCAGCAGACCAGAGGTAGTGGAATGGCAAATTTGAGACAAATATTTAAATTCCACCGCCAATGGAACTGGGAGGCGTGGTTTTTAGAAATCCAGAGATGGTAAAAAGAGTGTATGCTGAGGCTCTTCAAGGGACAGATCCTGCTCAATCATCTAGGAATTGCAAAGAGAAATATATAACAGTCTAAGGTGCCTGAAACCCCGAAGTCATTTTGTGTTGATTGTCCTCTACACGTTGATGTCACATTTCTTGTGATTCTAGCTCTTTTCACAAAGAACCTGAGAAACATGCCTCCCATAAAAGCAAGAATTTGCTATTGCAATATCCTATTCCCATCAGCAAAGAAAGAAAACCCCAGGAACCGGAAACACCACTGACTTCCTTGATGACAACCCTCCGCTGTTTCCCTGTCAGGTGATGTGAATTTTCTCTGCTCCAGGGCAGCCTCAGATGGCACAGGACTCTCTGTCACTGTCCCCTGTGGCTCCTACATCTTCTTTCTGTGCTGTGCGTCTTCTGCTGTGAGGTACATACGTGTTCCTCATCTTCTTCACCCAGGTTCTCTGACAAATCATAAGAAAGGACCCATACATGTCATGCTATATTTGTAGGGTTATTTTTATAGATTGTGTTGACATATAACCAACATATGGAAAACAACACATATGTTTACAGCTCATTGGATTTTTGGAGTGAACTCATCTGTGCAACTAGCACTCAGCTCATGAGATAAATGGTTACTGGCATCCCAGAAACCTCCCACATGATCTATCCTAGTCCCTGATCATTCCCCATCACAGTTACTTCTACTGAAGTCAACACATTTCCACTTCTCATATCATAATTTAATTTCTCTATTTTTGATGTTGTCCTTTGCATAAGTCTAACATGTGGTGTGTAGTCATTTGGGTCTTGGTTTTCCTGCTCACCATGTTTGTACTATTTATCTGTATTGTCAAGGTGTGCAGTGTTCCTCTTTACTGCTTACACGTACTGCTGGGTAACTTACCAGTTGTTCAGCTCTCAAAGAAACTTCAGTATTGGCATTTTATCCCTACTTTGAATAGTGATACTATTTAAAAACATATAAAAGAATTTAAAGCTTTTGCCATTAAGATTAGAGAATGTGTTGAGGAAGTGGCACAATTAACAGTATAAACTGTTTTATGTGTAGTACGGGGAGTCGCAACATTGTCCGCTGCTTTACCTTTAAAATAATAGAAATCAACCTTCAGTAGGTAATCAGCAAGTAAGATTATTGTCTGACTATACCAAGCTCAAATTTTTTTTGGATTTTTTGCTGTTCAGCATTACTGAGGAGTGTTTAGCAGTGTTCATCAAGAGATGATTCTTGACAGGACATCAATTATTTGTTACAAGATCTTGTCAGGACAGAGTAACTTCAAAAGGGAGACAGAGCTTTAACTGGCTGTGTAGATCACTTGCCAAATTCCATTTGAATTAACACAGGGAGAAAAGAAAAGTGAGTGCGTCTGAAATGTTCCAAAGTTGTTTTCTAACATGTATATAAAACTTTACAAGTTAGTTCACCTCCATTCCATATTCTTCCTATAGGCTCTGTCGAGTGCTGCACACACATAAAAGTTGCAATGCTGTGATTTGTATGAAGAGATTCTATGTTATTAAGGCAGGTTGGCAGTCACGCGTGTCTGCTTGCACACACTGGTTACCAGTGATTAATGGACAACACGCTTGAACAATGCTTTCCTACTTGAGCTAATGAATTAAACAGTTTATTTCATGCTCCATTTCCACAAATAAATGGCTGTAATACATAATGTGATAATTCCTGTTTTCTTGGGAGTGAATTTTCTTTTTTGTAATGAACCCCAAATATTTTGAAAATAAAGTTTAGTCAGGCTTTGCATTCATGTGATTTTACATGTTGGATAGATTATGAAATGTTGCTAGAATCACAATGTGTATGCTGAAGGAAACAGAGTTGCTTACCTTATGTAGTGACTCAAAATGACTCCATAGACAGTTTGAAAATAGGCTTTTCTCTTCTTTTAATTTCAGTTATCTTCAGGAGTAAAACTGTAGTTGTTCTATATATTATAGAAGCTTGGAGATAAATTTGATTCTTACTTTAATCATCATGATGTTTCCACATGGGCAAATTATGATTTATCTTTATATATCTTATCTATATATCTAGTGATTATTTTTATAGGTTTCTGTATTCTATTTATGTTGAATAAGAACAATCTGTGCAATTTAATCACCTGGTTTCCTTATTTTTGGCTCCTCTCATCTTGGTTCCCTTTTAAATCTATGCTATGGAATTTGTAGAGTTAGTTCTTCCCTTGCCTCTGGATGGAAAATTGTGCAGACCCCATAGCATATATGCTCTCTCAGGTAGCATAGGTTTTAGTAGTCACAAGAAGCCTCAAATAGAGTCTCACTGTAGTAACTGAAATTTTTGTTCATCATAGTAATCAAATACCAAAACTTGCTGTGAAGTTAGGCTTTTCAAAAATTAGTATTTTATTTTTTCATTTCTTATTATACAGACTCAATTTGTGGCCTTCCAGGGAGGAAGGAGATAGGGAAATGATAGTTTTCTTTCCATTGGCAACTTCTGACTTGGCAGGCAAACCTATTCTCTTCTGTAGTCAAAAAAATTATCTGTTTTCTTATATGCATGAGGGCTATTTCACCTAAGATAAATTAGAGGACAGTGCATTTAATGTATGGTTAGTCCTTTACTTCTTTTTCAGCTTCAAGAAACCAAAAAGTACCTGCATATTTGTTGGAATCTATTCTGCTTGTCCAGGTGGCTGTTTGGCAAGTCCTAAAATCACTGAAGACCAGATCTTTCCCTCTTATTCTTCAAGAGAAGCAGTCTTGGTTTATTACAACCCATTTGCATTCCACACACTCCTTCCTTCCTCTGCCACTTGAACAGCCGTCTCATATAAATAACACTACAAATTAGACAGGTGTGAGTAAACACCAGAGGACAGGTCTTCTGGCTGTAAAGGACACCTATTAAATGAAATACTCCACTGAAATCCTTTTCCTTAATATAAAAGGCCATTTTCCTCTTGAAGCAGTAGAATTTACAACACAGTTTCAGTTTTCTTTAGAAAAATGCTTCCTTCCATATCCTTCAGCTTCAAGTCCTGTTATAACCTATGAGTGAGGTTTTGGATAACTGCCAACCTCTTTGTAAATTATGTGTAAGATCCATGACATAGTTTGGTGTGTGTCATCTATGGTCTCTTGATGACTCAGCCCCAAATTATTTTCTCTACATCCTGATCCCCTGATTTCACAATATCGTTGCCAAAGCATAATGGCAATAAGCAAAAGAAGAAAGAAATCAACAGATGCCAGGACATACATTTCATTGAAAGTTGTTTGAACTACCCCAAACTAAAACTTTTGGTACAGCTCAAAAAAAAAAAAAAATCAATAAAATGGTGAGGAAATTTATAGACTGGGAGAAAATATTTGTTCCCTGAAGACATACAGATACTCAGTTAGGAATATGAAAAAATGAACATCATCACTAATTATAAAGTAGAATTGAATCAAAACCATAGTGAGGTATCATCTCATATGTATTTAAATAAAAAAGAGATAAGAAATGTTGGTTGGGATATGAGGAGATAGAAACCTTATACATCATGGGTTGAAGTGGGAACTAGTATGAGCCATTGTACAAAATAATGCGGTTTCCTATAAAAATTATACTATTCAACAGTCCCACTTCTAGGTAACATTCAAAGGAAATACATCAACATCGCAGAAAATATCTATACCTCACATTTGTCACAGCATTATCAACAATAACTGAGGTTAGAAACAGCTTAACTGTGGACTGATAGATGGAGAAACTGAGCTACTGTGAGGTTCCCTGTCTATGTCTATGTCTAATCTATATCTGTGTAGGAAAATTACTCATTCTTAAGAGACAGAAATCCTAGTGACATGTATGAACCTAGGGAACATTAAACTAAATGAAATAAACCAGACACAGAAAGAAAAAACACTGTGTGTCTCATTGACATGTATGAGTTTACAAAGCTGAACTTGTAGAAGCAAGAGCGGAATGATGCTCAAAGAGCTGGGGCCCAGGGGAAATGAGGATATGTTAATCAAAGTGAGCAATATTTGATAAATAAGCCATGGGAATATAAGGTAAAGCATGATGATTACAGTTAACACTATTGCATTTTAGTTGACATTTTCCAGGAGAGTGGATCTGTCCTCACCACCATCCCAACAGTAAATACAGGGCGAGGGATGTGTTAATTACAGTGGGAATTCAGTTTATGAACTTAATTTGTTTTACGATTGGGGGGAAGAATGCTGTGTTTGTGTTTGTGTAGGGAGATTGCCATGTTTTGTTTGTCATCCTCCGTAGAATTTGTGAAGGTAGCAAAATTCTGCCCAGTGGCTTTGCTTTCAAACGGAATCATTTGCAAACAGAATTGTTTGTGAACTGAGGCATTATAATTTGATAGTGGTGAATATTTCACAATATGTACTTATTATCAAAGCATCATATTGTGCATCTTAAATATATACAGTTTTAATTTTTCCATCTCAGTAAGCTGAAGAAAACCTTAGATACTTTTAGTTACAAAGGAGTAAGACTTGTGCTTTTGACCATGAAAAAGTAACAGGGACTAGATTTAACTTCCTGCCTTAAACAACAACAACAAGCAAAGTATTCAGGAAATTATTTTTAGACATGACACAAAGCACAACACAAGGCAGAAATTCCTAAGTCTAAAGAAACTACCAAGGTGAACCTTGGTCTCCTCGGGAATTGTGCCATCTCCAGAGTTTCCAGGCTGCAGCAAAAGCTGAAAGAATTCATTAAAGCACAAGAGCTTTATAAGGAATGCTAGAGTCCCCAGGCTAAAATGCGAGGATATAATTTTACATGCAAATTAAGAACTTTGTTCATCTCTCTTCATCATAATTCATGTGATTACAAGCAGATGATTCTTTAGATAAATATCTTATTTCAGCCATTGTTGTCTTTGTGCATAAAATGATGTATGTTTAAATTGGCACAAGGTGTATACTTTTCCACTCTTTTTATCATATTAAGTAGGCAGAGTCTGGCCTACACAATTCCGAAAGGCAAGAGGATGACTATGCAGTGACTTGTGCTTTGTCTTTAAACATTAACTGGTTTAGTCCTCTTTTTTTTTTTTTTTTTAAGCACATCTACAAAATGAAAAACATATGTTTTGTCTTTGAAACAAAGGTTGTTTGCTTCCTCACGTAACTAAGAAAAAAGCAAATGATATGCATGTTAGTGCTTTTTCGTTTGTTTCTTTATTACCATTTAAATTCATTTTACTAAGCCATCCTGTTCCGTTTCCTAGTTCTTGGAGCCAGTTTACCATATCTGGTTAGGAATAGGGATTATTAAGATCACGATCTCACTGGTTTCTTCACTAAAATTATAATCAATGGTCCAGCAAACACTAAGAAAGTCATTTCTAATTATTGATAAGTGTTTGTGTGCTAGACAATTATCCAGAAGGCAGACAGTACATTAAAATCCTCTGGATAGACTTATTAGCAATAGGGCTCCTTTTTTTTTAATTGCTGTTCCACTTAGGGGAACATTGTGAACTTCTTACTGTACCATAGGATGGGGTTGGATCTTTGGCTTTTGTGTTCATAAATTTACACCTTACTGACTTTGCTTGTTCATTTTTTAAAAGAGGTATTCATTTATGTTGGTTACCATGGAAACCGGAAGGGGTCCACTTGGATGTAGTTTCTTGCACATGTTCCCTCCCTATCTTTGCTTATCAAGTCTATTAAATAGTTCGGTGGTATTTTTGGTAAAATAATTTTTGTTTGATTAAGTCTTTTATAAAGTTCCAAACTTTTAATGTTACTTTATATTAGTCTGAATCCTAATTTTGATATGATTTTTGCTAAAAGAGTAAAATAAATATCTTTTAAAGTAAATCAGCAGTCTTTAGAGTAAAAAAAAAGATGAGTAGGAAAATCAAGACATCAATAGAATGCTTTAGAAAGGCTCTAAATGTTTCTTTGCTAAACCAAGAAAAATGAGAAATAATTTGCATGTTTTAAGGGAATATACTGGCACATTTTAAGAAGAATATCACAATCAGTTACATAGGAAGCAGTTACTGAGCAACTATGGTATTTTCAGCTTTGTACAGGGTTTGAGGAAAAACCAAGACCTGTATAGAACTGGAATTACCATCTTCAAGCTAGTTCCAAACTTGAATGTAGAGAGGCAGGTAAAATAAGATCTATGGAAGATAAATTATTTTAAGCCATATGATGTAGAAATATGTAAGCCATGTACTTTACACATGATTAAATGGCCTGCTTTTGTCTCACACATTTGTAAATAATGTTCTCCCTACCATTCCTCTTTTCCTGTATCAGTTTTGATCCTGGGTTATTTTTCTTCCCTACTCAGTTTTCTTAGTACTTTTGGGGCAGCATGTGATGCTGAAAGAAGATAATGGGCCTGTTATTCAAGATACCAAAATGTAGTCCTACCTCTCCCACTGGGAAGAGTTGCACCCTTGAATAAATTACTTCACCTCACTTCAGCCTTCAGATCAGTAAAGACTTCTTTAAGATCCAGGAAACACATTCTAGCTCCGATATTCTAAGATGTTATTTCAAATGCCTAGTTTGGCATTTTGGAAATCGCCTTAGTCTTTATGAAGTTGTAAGTTCCTCAGAAGTTTCTGGAACTTATGCCGGTAGCCTGAATGAACTTGCTGCTTCAGTGTGTTGATAAGTGTACACAATAGTCATGTTTTTAGAGCTGTTTTCCAGGATGAGAGAATCTTTGTGAAGTTTCTTTGCAATTGAGCCATCAAGGTTGCATACCACATGCACAGTAATTCATGGTTTCGCTAGAATATCGCTCCACTGAAGAGCCTTTCAAATTTAGACATACCCCTGGTTCAGAACCCATTTACAGTTTTTCCATATGCCACGGAAACATTTTAGTGTCTACAGCATTTTTTCTCAGGCCTTATTTTAGCTTTCTGTAGGTTATATTCATTCTCCTGGCAAATGTCAGGTATTTAGAAGTCATTGAACTAATATTAGGGTTGCAGGTTTCACTTTTCATATTGTCTGCCAGTTTGTTTTACTATGAGCGACTGATAAAAGTAGCACTCAAAACATTTTGTAAACTGGACAGTGTTATGGAAATATATATTATTGCACATAATAGCTGTCTTGGTGTATCTATGATCGAGAAAACAATTGTTATTTTAATGTAATATTTTTGCTTTTGGAAAAAGTGGGGTAATAAGTTGTGTGTCTTTTCTACTTCTGAGTTCTCTTTCTTTAAATTGTTCCTGTTACCACCTCTGGTGTGGCATCTTTGGTCCTTTTCCTGAACGTGGTTTCATATTTTTCATTTAAATTAAAACTCGCTTTCCCATGAAGACTTGGCCTTCCTCATTGGCCTCTCCAGGATGGTTGTGTTTTCTTCTAAATGTCTCTTACTTCTGGCCTGGAAAAAAGATCAGTATCTTTCCATTTTTGACTCCTGTTCCCATACCCCCTTCTCTCTTGCTTTCCATGTCCACCTCCTCCTGACTCAGCCCAGGCTCTTGTGGGACTTGTCCTTAAAGTGTAGCACTCTGTAGCAGTGTGGCACTTGCTGTGTGTCATATCTGTTCTGAGCTCCTTTTGGATTTCCACTCCTTTAATCTTTACAGCAATTCTATGAGGTATACATTTTTATTGTGCTCATTATCTTTGATACAAGGCCACTGAGGTAGAGTGAGCTTAAGGAAGGTGTCTAATACAGTGTAAGAAGACTAAATTCAAATCCTGGCAGTGAGGTTCCACTGTCCATGCTGGATCTATGCCATCTTGACTTTTTCAGCTTCTGTCTCTATTTCTTTTCTTTCTTTCTTCAATTTTTTTTGCGACACTGGGTATCAAACTACCTTGCACTTCCAGGACAGGTGCCAGGCCACTGAAGCTAACACTCCAGCCTTCTGACTCTATTTCTGTTCATTCCTTTACTGTAATTTTTCAAAGCACTTTTTACCCTCTGAAATAATAAAATTCATTTGTTTTTTATATAGCTCTCCCTATAAAATGTTAGCTCTAAGAAAAACAGACTTTATTCTCTTGCTCAGTGCTCAGAGTATTCTGGACATTTAAAAAAAATACCTGGTAAAGGAAGGTATAAAGGTATAAAGCAACCAGTGAATGACTCAACAAACCATATATACCCTGTGCAGGTTGTGTAGCAACCGCCTCTCAGCTGGAACTTGGACACAGCCAACCACCTTCCTGCTTTGTTCCCTCTTAGGTCTGACAACAGGGAGACTGGAGTCTGCAAGGCTAGCAGAGGATGTAGGGAACTTGCTCCCCCCTCTCTGTTGCCTTCTTCACTTAGTATTTCCCCAGCACAGCTTCCTCAGCTCTGCAGCAATGGACGCGCCTTCCTGGTAGTTCCTTCCCTTACCTGTGGTTGGTACCAGTTTGCAGTTTCTGTAACAGCTGTGGAATTAGCATTATGGTAACTGCTCAAACACCAGCGACCTTCCTTAGCACACACTCCCATGAGCCTTCATCTTTCAGGGCTGAAGGTCTCTCTTCCAAGCCTCAAAGTTTTAATCATGGCATCCTCTTCCCTTTGTTTTCCCAATTGTTGGGGGTGGGAGTTGCTGCTTGCAATGTCTTTCTCCATGATTCCATTAATATTCCCTTTCTTCCTTTTTAGTTTTCTAATTTGTGGTTCATAACTTTTAATATTAGATTCTTCTGTCCCCCAGTCTGGCATATAATACATGAGTTATGACTCTACAGATGAGGCATTTTCCAAAATTGGTACAGTTGTCTCCTGTTTGCTAGACAATATAGAATTGGTGTTAGGAGAAGCCTCAATTAAAAGAGCTTCAAAGATGGTCTTCTGATCCTTCAAAAATGAGACTTTAGGATTGGCCTTGTTGTCGGCTTGAGCCTGAACGCCATGTTCAGTTCTGTGTAAATGTGTGAGAGGATGTCCGTGATCCATGCTACCAGGACTCATGAAACTTCCATCTGCTGTTAAGTGTGTTGAAGTGCTGAACCATCCGCTGCCTTGGTAACTGCTGACCGTTATGGCTGTAATAATGAGCACAGCAGTGGAGCACAAGGTGGGGCCCTTTAAATATGAACAACTCACAGAAAAAATGCACATCCAGGTCTTTAAGCTCTTAGCCAAAGTCTTTAGCAGAGATGCACAGGGCTTCTTTAAAAAAGCCTGTTATTTTTATTTATTTATTTATTTTTAAAACAGAGTCTCCTTTTGTAGTTCAGGCTGGTCTTGAACTCAGCATTGAACTCACAGCAATCCTCCTGCCTCTGCCTACTGAGTGCTGAAATTACAGGTGGGAGCCACCACACCCGGCACTGTGGTGTGTGGTACTGATTGCTGGTGGGTGTGAGTCTCCATGCCAGGCATTGTGTGTGGCTACCAGGGATCAAACCTAGGCCCTTGTGCATGCAAGGCAGGAGCTGGAACCACTGAGCTAAATTCCTGGCCAAAAAGCTTTTTATTTTTTATACCTTCCTGCAAATCAGGCACAAAACATAATTGTACAGCTTGCAGAGTTATACCATAAGTTGCAGTTTTCTGGCGAGAGTCTTTTATGTGAAAAACTTGATTGAGAAAAGTGAAAGTTGGAAAGTTGGAGCGGACTTATACTAAATGTGAGGAATTGCTTGATGCCTATTTCCACGAAATCCAATACAGATCAGAAGGAAAAGCCAGACCCCAGCTGATGAACGGGGAAAGTGCGGTACACGTTAGTGTTCTTCATTAGTGGGCTCTCTGTCCAGGAGATGTCAATCCGAATGTCGCAATGCTTCTGCTCAACAAGTCACTGGGAGTGGGACTGTTTACTTGAGTCTGTCAGCGCTGAAAAGTGATGTCCGTGGGCAGTTCCGGTGGGGACAGTTACTGACAGTTCTGCTGTCGTTGATGGAGTCGGACGTGCTGCAACGGCGATCTGCTTCTCATCAGCAGCTGTCAGGATGGCTTCCCGCTCCGCTGCTCATAACTACACGTGTAAAACTCTCAGCTTTGCTTCGCACTTAGCCACATCCCGCTGTTTGATACCGCGCTCTCATGCATTCAGCGTTGGATGGGCCGTGTCTGCCCCAGCTGCTTCACAGGTAGACAGAATAAAGCTCTACTGATGTAAACTTTCACAGGGTTTATTTTATTTCTAAATTAACTTTTGTCAAATATGCAAAGTCATAAAGCTTACATGTATTGACAGAATAATATGTGATGCTTTGATACAACATATATAGTACTGTGTAGTGCTTAAATGAGGTTAATCATAGTTTAGCCCTTGAACATTTATTATTTCTTTTGTGTGTGTGAAAACATTTAAAATCTTTCTTCTAGTCTTTTTGGAAGACATAATACACTATTGTACAGTCATTCTATATGACAATATATGACATGATAGTATATGATATGATATGAAAGTATATGACATAGCCATTGTAATTCAATACCCATTGGTTAACCCTTCCACCCACTCTGTCTCCTACTGTCCCCAGCCTCTGACTACCATTCCTTTATGAGATCAGCATTTTTAGATTTTTTTTTTTTAGGTTTTTTTGAGACAGGGTCTCGCTTTGTGGTTCAGGCTGGCCCTGAGCTCAGCCTCAAACTCACATCACAGCAGTCCTCCTGCTTCTGCCTCCTGAGTGCTGGGACTACAGGCGTGAGCCACCATGCCTGGCACTGTGGTATGTGGTACTGGTTGTTGCTGGGGTGAGTCTCCATGCCCAGTATTGTTATGTGGTTACCGGGATCGAACGCAGGCCCTGGTGCTTGCAAGACCGGCGCCGGAACCACTGAGCCAAATCCCTGGCCCAGTGTTTTTGGATTTGATGGAACATTTTATTGGAATACCGAAAGTTTATGATAATATGAATTATATGTTTATGGTAGTATGAATGCATGAAAGGAATTATAATATGGTAATAAATAATAAAGCATTGGAATTAAAACAGTTCTGCACCCTTATTCAGGTATCCTCTGAGTAAATTTGAGTAAGTTACCTACACTGTTTAAGATTCAATTCCTTCATCAGTAAAATAGTAAAATCATGTCAACAAGTCATAGAATTTTGGAAGGATTAATTAAAATAAAGGAACAGCCAATATAGTCATGTCACTACCGCTGATAAATTACCATATACCAATTATACATATAGATTATACATATCCAGATACGTTCTCCTATAGGTCTAGATGTCAGAAATGGGTCTTTTTGGACTGAAATAAAAGCATCAGCAAGGCTACTTTGCTTCCCAGACTCTGTGGGACAATCGATGTTCTTGTCTTTTCTCGGGTCTAGAGGCCACCTTATTCCCTGACTTCTAGCTGGTTTCCACCTTCAAAGCGAGCAGCCCAGCATCTGTGAATCCACTACGCATACTCCTCCCCTTTCCACGCATAAGACCCTTGTATTTACATTTGATCCACTTAGATGATCTGGGATAATCCAGGTTATTGATTACTGATAGCGGATGGGCAATCTTCATTGTGTAATTTAACATATAGGTAAGTTCTGAATATGAGGACGTGATATTTTTAGATTTTTTAAAAAGTTTTTTGAGACAGGGTCTCACTTTGTAGTTCAGGCTGGCCCTAAGCTCAGTCTGTAGCTCAGGGGCTGGGATTACAGGCATGAGCCAACATACCTGGCTAGATGGGCTATTATTTTGCCTAGCACATTCTATACATGTTTATTAAATTCATATAAAGTACTTAGTATTGTGTCTGACACTTAGTAGAACATTAGTAAAGATATTGTCAGTATTGCCTACATTCATCAAATAGACCTGACATAGGTTTTTAAAACTCCAAACATCCTGGAGAATCTACGTAAATGGTGACTAGTATAAGGCGAGATCCATTCTTTACTGGAGGAGAACATCAGTCACTTCCAGACTAATGCAGTCCCATCTTGCTCTCCCTTCTCTGAGCTTCATCTCACATGGGAACACTTCATCCTTTGACCCTTCCTCTGGTCCGTCATTACGCTGTGCTCAGAAAGCCCCCCAGGTGCTTTGACATCATCGATACTGACGTGGTTGGCTATAAATATAAAGCCTCTATTGTATAACTATTCAGAAAAATTCCCGGTATTAATTTTATGTCTCATTCATCTTGAAGATATTTCACCTGTTTAAACTAGGAAATTGCTTCCTAACAAGCAAGGGCACTGTTCTGACAAATTACTTTTCCTTTTATTATCTATGTTTTTATTGCTACATATCAGAAACTTATATTTTAATATTTTTAATGATACACTTAAATTTTGGGAAGATTAGAGCCCTCAGTATGTTAGTATATTTTTGGAGGCCTGACTATGATGAAATTAAATCTTGACCTAATTTTGAAAGAGGCTATGCTTATTTTTTTGAATCATTCATTATTTTTCACTTTATGTCATCTGTTTTACCCT
The DNA here is from genome assembly GCA_004026965.1 of Petromus typicus. Taxonomy (NCBI): domain Eukaryota; kingdom Metazoa; phylum Chordata; class Mammalia; order Rodentia; family Petromuridae; genus Petromus; species Petromus typicus. Next base: position 17,516 of record PVIR01021137.1, read on the forward strand.
CTGAAACATTTTTAGGGACTGTATATTTTCTTCCTTCCTTTCTTTCACTATCAAAATCTGACAAAAATGAAAAAAAAATCAAAATTTGATTTAAGGTTACTATGAAATGGAATCAATATTTTCTTTTTCTGAAGAATATTTGCATGTTAGATTATATCTCTAATGAAGCACTTTTGCTTTAAATAAACTTTAAACAGCCAAAATAGGGGAAGGTGTTTGTATTTATGATCGCATAAAAACAGGATAGAGCTAACTCACCATCCACATCTATGTGTCCTCCCTGATTTATAATCCGGATCCAATGTCATTTCATTTAAAAATTTCTATTTTATTTGATGCAACATCAACATTCAGTTTATATTAATATACTTGATTTCAGTTAATAATTACTTGAAATCTTGTTGCAGGTGGAGGCTGTTTTACTTTGATCTCTGCCAATTTTTTTGGCATTTACCATGAAGCCGCTCTCGGAAAGACTTGTTTTACATAGCTCTTTTTAAACAGCAGAATGCAAACAGAAGGGTAGTGGTATAACTGGTTGTTTCTATGACTGAAGCAGGAAACATATTAACTTGAAATAATAATAATTTCCTGTGTTTTATAAAAGTGTATAATTTTTTTCCTCTTGACCTCTCTGGGTTTCATGCTTACTTACAAAGATCTAGCTAGGCCCTGAATTCAGTATTGTATAAAATCTTGTCAAAATTCAGGAGGATAGGGATCCCATTTCCTCAGTCTGTCTCTTTATTGCTCTTTGCGCTTTCCAAGGCAGTTCCTGTTTCCCGGAAAGTAGAGACAATGTTATCACGAGAGCACAGCGGGTAGGGTTGAGTGCTTTGTAACGCTAGAACTGACAGCTCATACTTACAGACCGGGTCTCTGGAGTCATAGGCCGTGCTCCATTTGTATGTGCGGCAGCAGCCTGTATGGTCTGGAGGGAGCTTTGACCTTTCAGCAACAGCTGAACATGTCCAATCTAAAGACATAAATTATTCAGCACTTTATTTTCAAGTGCTTAAAAGATTGTTTTCAAATGTCTTCATTTAATATGGATATATTTTTTTCTCAGCTGCTTTAATGTTACCTTTGCCATGTGGACGTTAGCCTCTACACTTCTGGGAACAGCAGGCACTGAGATTCTTTTAACCTATGTGATTATCTGGTATTGTTTGAAGCAAGCAAGGGTAGAATGTTCCCAGAAAGGAGCTGTCCCTGGGGGCACATAGTCCAGGGGTATCAAAGTTTTTTTTTTTGAGACAGGGTCTCACCTTGTAGCTCAGAATGGCATTGAGGTCACTATGTAGCTCAGGCAAGCCTCGAACTCAGAGCAATCCTCCTGCCTCAGCCTCCCAATGCTGGGATTACAGGTGTGAGCCAGCATATGCAGCACATGATATGTGATACTGATTTCTGGTGGGCGTGAATTACCAGACTGGCCATTATTGTATCTGCTTACCAGGGACTGAACTCAGGACACTGGGCTTGCAATACAGGTATGGGAACCACTGGGCTAAATCACCAGCCCAGGGCACCAAAGTTTTGAGGGTCACTTGTTATTTGAATCAAGCACAATTATCCTTTGGATTATTCCATCCAGTTGCAAAAACTCCCTTAGCACAAGCTGCTTCGGCCTTCTTTTCAAGTGAAGACTTGTGGACTTGTGCAATATTTATTATGGACAAGGCAGAATTTTTAACAATTAGAGTTTGAATTTGATATTGTTTTCACAGAAACTTCTCATGTTTGTATCTATGGAAATGATCTGCAAGTCATCCGTGTTTTAAAGTCAGAGTGGGTAGGAGAGGTACTTGGATCCTTTTAAAGTTTTTTCTCAGCCAATTCATAATTTGTCCCTGGAGGATTTTTCTAAGGATTTTTTTTTCTTGGAAGGCTTAAAAACTTTGTTCTCTTTTTCTACTAAAGAATTTTTAATAGTCTTTCAAATAGATGAATTTGCATTTTCAGTGGTTTCTTATATGGTCGAGCATATGTAATATGCCTCTATGTAATTAGAAAAATTAAAAATATAGCTTATACTTTTAAGTATTTCTGATACTGGTTTAACTATATAATGCTAAATTTAAAAAATTAAAAGTAATGATGGACTACACAAGGGATTCACTCAAATTTCTATACATAAAACGGTTCTTTAGATGGGCTCGTATATAATTTGTGTAAGGAGATATTGAAACTAGCAGGATCCCTTTGAGTTACCATCCAGGTATGAACATTTTCCTTAATAAGATTTCACTCCTTTATTGTCTAGATTGGAGAGGTGAGTGATCTTATTTAGAGATTTAATGTTTCAATATGTATCTTTTTTCGTATGGTTTTGTGCACGTTGGGTTTGAAATCTACGTATGGGGTTTGGTTCAGTTCTCTTTGCAGTTAATTTTCTCAGGAAAAGACAATAATACTAAATTTGTATAAGGATTATAATTCTTTAGATAAGAAAAGGGATGTTGTACTTTACATTAATCGATCATCGCTGCCCATAATGATGTTTTATTTCTTTGTATTAGAAATTTTTTCCTAAACAATATAAGGCAGTTGAGTAGCTAATACACTAATGAAGAAACACTTTTGGATTGGAGTAAAGAGAACCATTACTCACTGTGTCAATCAGCACTCTTGAGAGAAACAAATTTCATATAAGTTATATAAATCCATGAGGATTTACAAGGCAGGCTTACAGTGGCCACCTGCACTCATGAGTGGAAAAATGTGAAAGTGTGGCTCCCTGGAAATCTGAAGGATCCATTTAAAGATTAAAGGCCTGGAGCTCACTATAGAATCCAGGGTGAGTCCATATCAGGAGGCTAAAGAGTCTCTGCTGGAGCTGGGGATTTAGCTCAGTAGTTCCAGTGTCTGCCTTGCAAGCACAAGGTCCTGGGTTTGATCCTCGGAAATTGCATACAATAATGCTGGGCATAGAGACTCACACCTACCAGCAATCAGAAACACATACCACAGTGCTGGGCATGGTGGCTCACACCTGTCATCCAAGCTCTTGGGAGGCAGAGGCAGGAGGATTGCTGTGAGTTCAAGACTCACCTGGGCGACATAGTGTGCTTGGGGCCAGCCTGAACTACAAAGCAAGGCCTTGTCTAAAAAAAAAAAAAAAAAAAAGTCTGTCCTGGAAGCTAGGAGATGACCTCTGAGGTGATGGTGAAGTCTGGAGCTCCTCCAAAGAAACTTAAGCAAGATTTCCTTCTTTTTCTTTTTATTCTGTTCAGGCCACAAGCCTATTGGTTGGTGCCGCTCACACCTGGAGTGGATCTTCTGTCTTCAGTTTACCCCTTCAGCCCAAACCAGAACTATGCTTTCCAATTAGTTTGGCATGTCTTTCCCAAGTTGACACAATCGTTTACTATCGTACTTCCTTATGGTGAAGAACTAATTATCTGAGATGTTGAGTTCTGGTTACAGGCCAGGACAGTTAGTGTCTGAACCTACTTTTTTCACAGCTCATATCCTTTGTAAAAGACACTAACATAAGAGCGATTATACCATGGGCACAAAACAGAATTACTCCCTTTATTTTCATTGCTAAGTGATATTCATCCTGAGAGATGATTTCCAGATCACCATAGAACAAGGGTGGGAGAAAAAAATGTGTCTTATCACTGTCACCTCCTTTGACTCCTAGCATAAAGCCCACTTATTAAGGGCCAGAGTTAATATAGTCCACACTTAATTTTTCCATGCAAATATATAAAGACTTAGTATAAACTGTCTGCTTAACTCCTTCCTATAAGCTAAACTGGGGTATAAATTGAAAGAAATAATACATTTATCTAAAATACTTAAAGCAATGTTTAAGTAACCTTATATTCTTATCAATAAGGAGTTACCAGTTTAGACCAGTACTGTGTGATGCTTTTAAAGTTTATGATATAATAGCATCTTCAGATTTCTAAATTTATACAGCATGTGTGAATGTGTGCCATTCACAGTGACTACACAGTGAAATATTCAATTTATGAAGTTTATAAGGGGATAAATTTTGAAAGTCTGGGCTGAGTGGAATTCACAAGGAATCTTTACTGAGGCTAGTGACATTCCTATATCTGAGTGGAAAGGAAAAAGTGGAGACGATGAAAAAGGAGAAAAATATTGTTTCTGTAGAGTGCTTATGCATAAGGAATCTCCTAGAAACTGTGACATTTGGCTAAGACACATGGCCAGTTTAGAGCAATTCCACAGTACAGAGGCAGGGGTACTCACTCTTGGGCTCTGTCAGAACTGCTTCCGGGTCACTCCATTTGCTGAGCTCAGCCAAAGTCAAAGCAAATTTGTTGCAATCTTTGGTTGTAATCCATCTGGATCACATTAGTGGAGTAAAATGTAGAGTAAAAAAGAGAAAAGAAAAACCCCTAGCATGGCAAGTTAAAGATATTAAAATAACATGTAATTTAAAATTTGAGGATTCAGAAAGAACTGAAATACTTATTTGTGCAAGTCAACATGAGTGCTGGGCATTGTGTAATATTTCTGGTAATTATTTTTAACATGTACTAATTTATCAATGTATGCATTGATTCATTGAATGAATTCATTGATTCAGTCATCAATGATTCATTGAATAAATGAACATTTTGGGAATTTTATTATAAAAGTAAAATGGAGAATTATATTATCACAAGCATAATAAAACCAATATCCTTATCCTAATCTTGTGACATTTTCCAGATATTTTCTCTAGTAATATCTAGATAAAATGATAAAAGTAATGAAAACTCTGGCCTATTATGTTTTTATTAAACATTTAATATAAAGAAGAATGGGAAAAAATCATTCAATAGTTTGTAATTAAACAAGGCTTGTCAAACTAAAGCATTGGGTTCATACTGACAGCATACCAGTTTTAATTTGATATTCGGAAAATAATTGAAGCCAGAATATCTCTCAGTTCTTCACATGCTTGTTACTTTCGGCTGCTCTTCACACTGAACTTGCCCTATAAAATCCATTGTGTACCTTGTCAGTGCAGAGCATGCATCGTTCTGAACATTGTTGAAGTCTGTTTCTTCATCTCATCTGACCACAGCTGAAAAGGCCATAAGACTTGTAAGGTTACTGCAACAGAGAGAGACCAAATGGCTTCTGAACTCCACTGTAACAAGGGGCAGGTGGGCTTATGAGAGCTGATGAGGAGGGAAGCTTAGGCCATCTGCGTTTGCTCACTGGCCTTATCCTTCAGGAACAGTCTTTGTAGTGTCTTTAAAACAGGAAATGGGTTTACAAGTTGGACTCAAACAGCCATTGAAGTGGGAGACAGGGGTGCTATCTCGCTCAATAATTATATTCAAAAAGCTGGATTCCAAGTCTTTGAGAAAATAGTCCTGTGTTATAAAACTGGCAAAAAAGGTTTTTAGAAAGATTTATACTTCAGAGAGTTGGAGAAAGAATTTGTAAGCCTTTTAATGTAAATGTTCTAAGAAAACACAGGTCATGGGCTCACTCTGGGGGGAAAAAAAACCTATGTGATGTGACATTTAACCAAACTGAGGGGAAAATAAGGCCTCTTGGTTTACTGTTATAAATATTTGGCTTCTCTCTTTTATCACCTTCCATTGATATTATCCAATTCAATTGTTTTACTTTGTGATTTCCAAATCTACATGACTACTTTCATTCATTGCCAATGTGTTGATATCCGGCTACCTATAATTTCTTGATCTTATTTGATCTCTTTGCCACCTTCAGCTCTCCAATTCCTTTCTCCAAAATGTCTGACTCCCTGCTTCCTACCATCTGTCCTTTATTTTACTCTTTAAATTATTTTTGGGTTTCTCATACATGAGGAATCATGCAACAGTTAACTCTCTGTGTCTTGTTTGTTTCACATATATTATGGTCTCAAGATCCATCCATTTTTCTGCAAATACCATGTCATTCTTCTTTGTGGGTAAATAGTATCCTATTGTGCATACACAACATATTTTCTTCATCTACTCATCTGTATGTGGGCATCTAGCCTGTGCATGACTATTGTAAGGTGCACTGCCATACATGTGGGTATGAATGTGTCACTAGAGTATGATGACTTTAACTCTTTAGGTAAAACATCTGGAAGGGGAATATCTGGCTTAAATGGGACATACAGTTTAGTTTCTTTGTGAAACCTCTGTGCTGATTTCCATAGTAGTTTATGTTCCCATTAACAATATCAAAGGCATCCTTTCTCACTGAATCCTGACTGCCATCTGTTGATTTTGTGTTCTTGATAAAAGCCATTTCTTCTTGCAATCTTTAAAATGGATGCTTCTTTTTTTTCTTATTAAATCTTTATTGATACATTATGTATACACATCATGATTGCACTCAACAATGAGAATTTGTACCAGTATATGACACAACTTATTTCTCATTTTTTCCTCATACCCCTACCCATCCTACCACCCCCACCCTCTACATATGTAAACTTTGTTTCCTTTCTTTTTTGTTAAATGGATGTTTCTTGTATGCTATAAAATAGCATAAAACTTACATAATCTTGTTTACTTTATGTCATCTCCAGATTGCTACAGTACCTATTGCAATGTAAGCAATATGTAAATGGTTATACTGTATTGCTCAGGGAGTGATGACAAAGAATTCGTGTTTGTTTGTTGGTATTTTTGATTCATGCTTGTTTGAGCTGATAGAAAAGAGGGTCACTGTATTTCTATGTATTGAAGCTCATAATTTTAGGATGTGCGCCAATATTATTTTCTTGTCTCTGTTCTTGATCAATCTCTTGACTGCTTCTTAAGAGTCATTACACTTAGACTGGGTGTGTGTGTATCACTGTCCTTATCCTTCATCTTGGGTTGCCTGTGGTCACCCTAAACATCTAATTGCAGAATTTTCTTGAATTCTTCATATTTAGTGACACTCATTTTTACCCTAAGCATATCCTTAATTTTATTATAAGCAAACAGTACTTTGTCTTTTTTTCTTAAATTATAGCATCCTAGTCTCACATTAATTTTGTTTTGGAGATGGGGGTCCCACTATGCAGTTCATTCTGTGCTTGGACTCACTGTGTAGCCAAGGCTGGCCTCAAACTCACAGTGATCCTCCTACCTCAGCCTCTGGAATGAATACTGAGATTACAGGTGTGGGGCACCATTCCTGGTCTCACATTAATTGATTTTATATTTTCCATATTTGCATTCCCTTGTTCCATACCTGTTCATTGAATTTCAATCCCTAGTCCTTTTTTTTTTTACATCTTAGTTTATACTGTCTTCATTTTTTATTTTATTTATTTATTTATTTATTTATTTATTTATTTATTTTTTAAGACAGGGTCTTGCTTTGTGGTTCAGGCTGGCCCTGAGCTCTGCCTCCAACTCACATCACAGCAATCCTCCTGCCTCTGCCTCCCGAGTGCTGGGATTACAGGCGTGAGCCACCATGCCCGGCACTGTGGTATGTGGTACTGGTTGCTGCTGGGGTGAGTCTCCATGCCCAGTATTGTTATGTGGTTACCGAGGATCAAACCCAGGTCCTTGCGCTTGCAAGACAGGCGCCAGAACCACTGAGCTAAATCCGCGGCCCTATACTGTCTTCATTTTTTATAGTATGTGGTCTTCACTTATACTTCACTTATATCCAGTTGCTTTTTGTATTTCTGCTAAACCAACCTAGAAATTTTCAAAAACTCCTAAGAGTTTATAGTTAGGCTTTCTGAACACATCAAAAAATCAAATTAATGTAAAGATTGATGGTTCATCTATGTACTTTTATGGAGCTGGAGAAAGAACTTGTAAGCCTTTTAATATAAATGTTCTAAGAAAACAGAGGTCATGGCTATTTTTACCTATAACAAATTCTTTGTATTACTCCATACAGTAGATATTCTGATTTACACAGATTACTTTATTATAGTCATTCTTACCTTTTCTGATCCAAATAAAAATATCGCTTTTGTAGAATATTTGGAAATATAGAAAATAGATAAAACAATGAAATCACTGTGTATCCACTAATTTATAGCCAATAGTTACATCACTAGAATTATTTTCTTAGGCACTTTATGTGTATAAAGAAATGTATAATGTGTAATATATTTCTTTTATAAAAATAGGTTCAGATTTAAAGTACGTAATGTTCTACCCTGTTCATTAATATAATTGTTAGTTGTTACATATTATTTCAAGTGAAATATATGTTATATCTTTTTCCTTAGTGTTAAAACACACTGTCCACTTATTATTTGGTGTGACAATATATGTTGTTTTCCATAGTCTGCACTGAAGCTTTTGGAAGAATTTTCTACTTCTAACTTTGTCTATTCCTTCATTATCTGTCACACAGCTTCAGCCTAAATGCTCCAGTGAAATGCTTTAGATTAATTCACTCACAGTGTTCATCCTCGCAAATGATATTTTCATTCCTGTAGTCCTGGAAACCATTGATGGAGCCGAGGCCTATTTCCCTGTGTATAGCATATTATCTCTTCCTAAAGTAATAATAGTTTTTACCATTTTAATGCTTGTTTTCATTTTAAATTTGTCCTGTTGGATTGTAAGATCCGTAAGAACAAGGAAACAATGTCTTTTTGTTTTCCGTAGTTTCTCCCAACACCTAACATAGACACTGTGATGTATGAAAAAATTTAAAAAATTAGGGGGAGTGACTATTTCTGGATATTAACATTTTCAGAAATAAAGTTGCTGATAAATAGTATGCACATTTGACAAACTTTATTTGACACATTCATATTTTATGTATCTAAGCTATATGGTATAATTTTGATAGAGGTATATATTATACAGTGATTATCATAATTAACAGCTCAATCAACTCATACAGTTGCTTTTTTTTTTTAAGTTTTTTGAGACAGGGTCTCTCTTTGTGGTTCAGGCTGGCACTCAGCTCAGCCTCCAACTCACATCTCAGCAATCCTCCTGCCTCTGCCTCTTGAGTGCTGGGATTACAGGCGTGAGCCAGCACACCCGGCACTGTGGTATGTGGTACTTGGCTGCTGTTGGGCATGAGTCTCCACACCCAGTATGGTATGTGGTCACCAAGGATTGAACCTGGGTCCTTGCGCTTGCAAGACAGGCGCCAGAACCACGGAGCTAACTCCCCGGCCCATACAGTTGCTTTTTTGTGGTGATAATATTTGAGCTCTACTTTCTTAGCAGTTTTAAATATACCATACATTATTACTATTGTATGATATAATTATTATTGTATGCTAGTTACTGTGTTGTACATTAAATCTGAAGAATTTAGAAACATTTGATATATGCTTTACAATTATCCAGGGGAAAAACTGTCAGTTCAAACTCTAGTAAGTAAAGTATGAGACCATCCAGTTACTAGCACTTTTACTTTCTTTGAGGATATTATCTTTAAAATAAATCTTTCCTAATTGGTAGTATTATTATTAATTTCACTTAACAAATGTTCATCCTTTTTTTGTATTTATTGTTCAGTTAATTTTATTCTATGCATTTTCTGTTTGCTTTATGTTTTTCTTTTTTGAATTTTTATTGGTACATTTTATATACACATCATGATTGCACTCGACATTGAGAATTTGTACCATTATATGATATGAATAAATTCTCATCTTTTTCCCATTCCCCTCCCCACCCTAAAACTTCCCACCCCTATATACATAAGCTTTGTTTCTCTTTTTTATCAGCCCATTTTTTCAGTTCCTGTTATTTAGTCATACGCCCATTTCCCTTTGAATATTATCTATTTCACAATATCCATCATGCAGCCTTGAACTCATTTGCATTTTCAGTTTCTCATACCAGAGAAAAAATACAATATTTACACATCTATGACTTATTTATTTTACTTATGAGTATGTCCTCAGTTTATACCCATTTGAGTATAAATGACTCAAACTTATCATTCGTTATGGTAGAGTAATACTCCATTTTATAACAAATCCACGTCTTCTTTATCCAGTCTTCAGATGATAGACATTTGGGTTGTTTCCAAGATTTAGCTATCATAAACTGAGCTGCTATAAATATGGGTGCACATATGTCACTGAGATATGAATCTGTTAATTCTTTTGTGTATATACCTGCAAAAGGAATAGCAGGGTCAAATTGGACCTCTAGTCCTAGTTTTTTGAGGAATCTCCACACTGATCTCCATAGTGGTTGTACCAGTCTACATTTCTACCAACAGTGGAGAAGTGTTCCTTTCTCCTCACAGGCTTGCCAGCATCTGTTGATGGCTAATTTCAAGATAGCAGCCATTCTTTGTGGAGTGAGATGAAATATGTGTCATTTTCATCTGCTCTGGGATTTCACTTGGAATTACATTCAATCTATATAGTAGTTTTGGAAGTATAGTCACTTTGATGTTATTGGTTCTTCCTACCCAGGAACAAGGGATGTCTTTCTATTTTCTGATATCTTCTATCTCCTTTTTCAGAGTGCTGTGGTTTTCTGAGTAGAGATCTTTCACCTCCTTTGTTAGATTAATTCCTACATATTTCATTTTTTTTGTGTGCTATTATGAAAGGGCTTGACTCCCCAATTTCTCCTTCAGTGAGTCTGTTTGTGTACACAAAAGTTATTAATTTTTGAGCACTGATCTTATACCCAGCAATGCTACTAAATTTGGTGATTAACTCTAGAAATGGTTGAATTTTAAAATTTTTCTATGTAGAATGTTATGTCATTGGCAAATACTGACAGTTTTACTTCTTCTTTTCCTATCTTTAATCCTTTTATTTCTTTCTCTTGCCTAATTGCCGTGGCTGATAATTCCAGCACTGTTTTGAACAGGTGTGGTAAAAGTGGGCATCCTTGTTTCTTCCTGACCTTAGTGTGAAAAGTTTCAGTGTTTGACCATTTAGGATGATGATGGCTGTTGGTTTCTTCTAAGTAGCTTCTTTAGGTTGAGATAAAGTCTATCTATTCGAATTCTCTGTAGAGTTATGATTATGAATGTATGCTGGATTTTGTCAGATGCTTTCTCTATTGCATAACCAGATGGTTTTTGTCCTTGTGTTTGTTATTATAGTGTATTACATTTATTGATTTATATATACTGAACTATCCTTACAAGCCTAGAATGAATTCAACTTGGTCAGGGTGCATGATCTTCTTGATGTTTTTCTGTATTCTGTTTTCCAGCATCTTATGGAGGAGTTCTGCATCAATATTCATTAGGGAGATTGGCTTATAGTACTTTTTGATTGGGTCTTTCTCTGTTTTTGGGATCAATGCAGTGGTTGCTTCCAGGAATGAATTTGCAAGTACTGCTTCCCTTTTAATTTCATTAAAAAGTTTGAGAAGTAGTGGCATTAACTCTTTGAAAGTTTTGTAGAATGCAACAGGAAAGCCATTAGGAAGGCTTTCCTAAGAAGGAAGCCAACAGGAAGGCATTTTCTTTGTTGGTAGTTTTTTTTTTTTTTAATCACATTTTCAATTTCACAGATTGATTTTGGGGTGTTTAACATTCTTATAACTTCTTCATTCAACTTTGGAAGTTCATATGTGTCTAGAAATCTATCCATTTCTTCTATGTTTACAATTTTTTTAAAGTACAAAATTTCTTTTTTTTAATTCAAATCTTTATTGGTACATTATATATACACATCATGATTGCACTCCAGAATGGGAACTTGTACCAGTATAGGATACAACTTAATTCTAATTTTTTTCCCATAGCCCTACCCACCCTACCACCCCCTCATATACATAAAATTTATTTCCTTTATTTTTTGTTATAATCTCATAATTTTCCCTATTTTACTTTTTTTTTCTTTTTTTACTATTTTTACTTTAAGTATTTTATATTTCACAATATGTAACATACAATTCTAGAACTCATTTACATCTTTATTTTCTCATACCAGAAAAAAGATGTGATATTTACTTATCTGTGCCCTATTTATTTCACTTATGAGGATATCCTCAAGGTATGTCCATTTAAGTATAAATGATTCAAACTTACCATTTTTTATGGCAGAGTAATATTCCATTCTGTAGAAGAACCACAGCTTTTTTATCCAGTCTCCAGTTGTTGGACATTTGGGTTGTTTCCAAGAGATAGCAATCACAAATTGGGCTGCTATAAACATGGTTGCACATATGTCACTGTGATATGAGTCTTTTAATTCTTGTGTGTATATATCTAGCAGGGTGATGGCTGGATCAAATGCGACCTCCAATCCTAGCTTTTTTTTTTTTTATTATCTTTATTGGTACATTAAATATACACATCATGATTGCACTCCATAATGGGGATTTGTACCAGTATAAGACACAACTTAATTCTCAT
>PVIR01021138.1:0-19954 GCA_004026965.1 Petromus typicus
CCTGTGTACGTGTCAGGGCTCTGCTTTCCTTACTTCACCTCTGATGCAGTTTTCCTTCATCTTTTCTACGTTTTATTCACTTTTGAGGATTTCATTTGCTATCTGCTTTCCAATATGTTTGTTAAATTGTATTTTATTTTTCTCCTGTGTTCCAGCAGCACCATATGTCTACACAGAAAACAGGTAGCAGAAAGGGGAGCCTATTTAAGAGGAAAGGGTTTAAATACCATCCTCAAGACCAAAACTATATTTGGGCTCATGGGCTCTGTAAAAGGAACATCATTCAGTCATTTGAGGAACAGCATCTATTGAGCACTTGCTAAGCCTGGCAAGATCCCAGACACTAGGAAAATGAGATAAAAGCAAATTCTTTTGTCGAAAGATTACATAGTGTAGGAGAGAATAACTATATTTAGATAATGGAGACCGGATATGGGCCTTTGTGAAGCAGATATACAGGAAGGTATGGAAACAGAGACAGAGGTCTTGGTGCTTCACTGGGGTCACACTGGAAACTTTTTCTGTGATGCAATATATTTACATTTTCCTGCAAGTACTCTGTGAGTTGTAGCTCCAACACTGGATATTTTTAAAATCATTCTTTCAGCTCAAGTTCTTTCTAAATTCATTGTGATCCTTATTTTGGACTGATCAGTCACTTAGAGGAGTGTTACACAGCTTCCAAGTATTTGAGAGGTTTTGAGATATCTAAAGTTGATTTCTAATTTCAGTGTTCTGAGAACATATTCTGTATTTTTCATTCTTTTGAAAATTCGAGACATATTTTATGCTTCAGTATGTGGTCTGTGTGGTCAGCTATTCTACAGTTCCACAAGCACTAGAAAATAATATGTATTCTGCTGATGGTAGGTGAGGTACATTGGGTTGATTGGAAAATATGGTGAATGTTAAATTTCAGGGATTTTGCTACAGTCAAAGTCACTTTTCGGTTAACCCCTCTCAAGATGCTCTCCTTTACTTCAGGCACATTTACCCCACAGTTCTTGGCTTTAATTCCTACACTGGGTTTTTAATTACCGATCTGTGTATTTTTAGTTTTTAAGGGATGCTGCAAGGCAGCCTTCTTCAACTAAACTTTGCTCAGTGATGGGCATGTTCTGTGTGTTATTCTAATATAATAACCACTACCTACATGTAGCTATTAACACTTTGCGATGTGGCTAACAGAACTGAGAGAGTGAAGTTGAAATTTGAAATTTTTATCTTCATCTAAGTTTAAATTTAATCACTTGTTCCTAATGAATGCCACACTGCTTAGCACAGCTTTAATGTCAAATGTTAAAACACTCACCATTTTATTGGCTTGGTCTTTTTTGTAATTCTTATGATATATTTTACTTCTGCCTGAGTTAAAAGCCCCAGAATACATTTGTGCATAAAAAGTAACATGTTTTTAAAACAAATTATGAGAAGCAAAAAAGACAGTCCTTTCTTTATATTACACATGTAGTTACTATTTCTTGTGCTATTCTTTAGTTTAGGTTTCCTTCTGTTACTATTTCCTGTCGTCCTAAAAAAACCTTCCATCCTTATTTCTTATAACTTACAAGTAATTCTCCCAGCATCATTTATCTAAAACTGTTTTTATGTTTCAGTTTTTGGAAGATATTTTTACTGCCGATGGAATTCTGACTTGATTTCTTCTTCCAGCACTTTAACGATATTGTTCCATTTCTTCTGTTTTCCATTGTTTCTTACAGGACGTCAGCTGTCATTCGTGACATTGTTCCGTTGGTGTAAATGACTCTCTGATTTCTTTTTGTACCTTTATTCTCTTTCACTTTCAGTCTTTGACTGTGATCCTTCTAGCAATGTTTTGTTTGGGTTTTGCATTCATTCTGCTTGGAGGGGTGTGGATCTTAAATCTTAGGCTTCTTTTTTTTTAATCAATTTAGTGAAATTTTGAACATATTTCTTCAGATTTTACACTATATCTCTTTCTCTTACTTTTCTTTCCCAGATTTCAACTTTATATTTCTTTATCAACTGCTTAGTAGTATTCCAGAGCTAACTGAAACTGTGTAAATATTTAAAAACTATTTTTCTTTTTTATTCAAATTGGATATTTTAGTTATTTGCTTTTTATTTTTAACATATTCATTTGGTTTTATTTCTGGATGCACTGCATTTGTTTATTTGATAAATTCAACTTTTCATCTCCATCTCTAGGTATATTAATAATAACTATTTTAAGACTGTATTGGGTAATGCCAACATCTAAATCATCTTAGATTTTGCTTATTTTGACTATTTCTATCTATTTCTTGATTATGTGATAACTTTTCCTGCTTTTTTTTTTACATGTCCAATACTTTAAAAATTATTTAATATTTTTTATAAAGGAGTTATAGACACTAAAGTGTCCTGTTGTCTTTTAAAGCATGTTGAAGTTATTCTTTTTTTTCTTTTTTTTTTTTTTTTTTGAGACTGGGCCCTGCTTTGTAGTTCAGGCTGGTCCTGAACTCACTATGGAGCCCAGGCAAGCCTCACACTCACAGCAATCCTCCTGCCTCTGCCTCTCAAGTGCTGGGATTACAGGCACGAGTCACCAAGCTTGGCATTGTGGTATGTGGTACCAGGGATCGAACTCAGGATCCTGCACTTGCCAGGCAGACACCAGAACCACTTAGCTAAATCCCTGGCTCTTCTTATTTGAATTGTGTTCATAATCTTAAGATGAGGCCCTTTCTCTGTGTATAGTTCTTAGCCTCTGAAGCAGTAGTATCAAACCTATGGCATGGTTGTTATTTTTCTTTTAAGACAAAAGATATTAACATATGCATTGTTTTTCAAAACCAAACTTTCATTATTCACGTTGAAGTGTGGCATAGGCACTTCGAGGTAAGTCAGCGGGCTTGGGGCCGCGGTTTGGGAGCGCAGTCTCTGAGGTTTGCTGTCACTGCCCAAGGTCTCTTCAGAGTTAAGTTTGTCTTAGTCACTTTCTGTCCCCTGGGATGCAACACCCAGCTCCAGTGACTTAAGGGAGGAGGACGCTGCTGTGGCTCAGAGTTGTGATGATTTTTCAGTCCGTGGCTGGAGAGGACCAGTAAGGAAAGGCCTGGTCCCAGACACTTCAGGTCGTGGTGGCCACAAAACAGAGAAAGGGAGAAGAAATAGCCTTCCAGATCCCGTGCCCGGTGACCTGCCTCTTCTCCCTCGCAGTGGCACACCTGGCCACTGAGCTCAATAGCGCATGAGTCCACTGATAGCGAGCACCCCCGTGATCCGACCTCGCCGAGCCCCACCTCTGAGGACACCAGAGCTTTGGAGGACATTCTAGATATAAAGCGTAGCACAGGTCGGTGCACAAGGTGCTTAGAAAGACCTCCCTCTGCAGGAAGGCCAGTGCTACGGCACTCTTAGAGGCTCACTCAGCTTCTGTTCTCCTGGGTCTCCTGGGTGTCCCGTCCTACACGGAGGCCTCCAGGGAAACTTCACAAGGTTGCGTAGCCCTCCTATCCCTAACAACCCCTCCGCAAGCGTTACGGAGGTGACAGTCACTCTGACCTTTCATCTGGGTCTCTGTAGATCTGTGAGGCTTCCGTATTTCCTCACATTCCACTGCTTTTTGGTCTGGTTGGATACACAGGTGTGAAGCTGAGGAGGATGTGGAGGCCGTGTTGTGCTTCTTTTTTCTAGAGGGTCACAGACCTTCACTCTTAGTCCTCAGGCCCCTGAGATCAGCTGCTTCATTTATTGTCCTTTTCAGGACACGCTAACACCTGTCAAGGTGCAGGCCCAGAAATCTGGACGTAGGAAATATATTTTAATAAAGCACTGAAGTGCAAATCTCATTTTTTCCCGAGCTTTTCTTTACTGGGGACATCCAGGGTATGCACATGCTAAGCATACACTCTACCACTGAGCCTCACCCGACCTCAGAAATCCTTCTTTCACTTCTGTATAAACCATTGTTAGTGATTGTATTTTTAATCTAATCTTAGAATTATAAGTTTTTGGAGTTTATTTAAATGACTACAATTAACATTCATGGATTATGATGAGTAGTATACAAATATATACCTTTAAAGTTCATTACAAGTTGTCAAATAATGGAAGACATTTGTTAAGAGTTTAATTCAGGATGGGGGGGCGGGATTTGGCTCAGTGGTTCCGGTACCTGTCTTCCAAACGCAAGGATCCGGGTTCAATCCCCGGTAGCCACATACCATACTGGGCGTGGAGACTCACGCCCAGCAGCAACCAGTACCACATACCACAGTGCCAGGCGTGGTGGCTCACGCCTGTAATCCCAGCACTCGGGAGGGAGAGGCAGGAGGATTGCTGTGATGTGAGTTTGAGGCTGAGCTCAGGGCCAGCCTGAACTACAAAGCGAGACCCTGTCTCAAAAAACAAACAAACAAAAAGAGTTTAATTCAGATCTGCAGAGGACAAAGTATATTCTGATATGCTCTATTTCTAAAGCAGATAAAGTTATAGATGTTGTGTACAACCTTGTTCACTGGTACAGAATTTAACTTGCTATTTTCTTAAAAATAGCACAAATAATTTTGTACTGTTGATAATTTAACAGACACATCAAAGGAAAATGCCAACAACCAACTGTATTTCTAGGAAAGCAGATAGCAATCATTGACCACACCATACTCATATGTTTTCTTTATCCTTTGACAAAGCATTTCAAAGCACTATAAATCATAATGCTGTTTATATAAACTGAATGTGATAAGGCCTCCTGTCAAGTCAGGAGTTCACTTGAAAGTAGAGCCCGCTGTAGGGAGGGAGTCCTGGCCCCACGTTCTGAAGACCCAGGTGATGTGTAATAGACAGACTGGCAAATGGTCAACCTCTGATTCCAGCTGCTTTGTCTATAGAATAAAGATTTGGTCTTCATTTACGAGCACATCTGCCAGCCAAGTCAACCTGTGTTCTTGGTTTCACTTTCTGGCTTAGCTTCTTATAATAATTCTGTGTTTTTGTCTTTTATCTCAAAATATTTATTCCTTATCTTTCTTTTCATCTCAAAGAAATGACGACTACATTTCTGGGTGATTGTAACAATCCTCTAATAATTATAAAGGGGAAACAATACATACACACGTGCCAGATAATTTTATAGTTTAAAAAAATGACAATTTCTCTGCAAGTGTCGTGCACTGAGCCTCCAATTACTGTTACAAAAATGGCCTAAACTGAGGGAAATAGCCGAGCTTTTTGATGGGGACGAGGATCCCGGAACGCTATCGGTGCCTGCCATCGGTTATTTCAAACTGAGTCCAAGTTTTTAAAGTCATTTCCTAGCTAATGTTAACAGGCCCAGGTGTTTCCTGATTTCAGTTGCTTGGACCCTAAAAAAAAAAAAAGTCAGGGAAATGTGTAGAATTCCTTTGTGGGCTTCCTCTCCGCAGGCCCAGCTTTCGGCGGAGAACGTTTCGAGGCCTTCCCTTTCTCTGCCCACTGCACCCGGAGCTGGTCTCCCTTTGTTTTTGTTATAACATCGCTGCTCTCCTCTTTTGTGCTCCTAGAGTTTGTTTTTAAGTGTTTTCTCCATATTTCCACATTCCCTGTAAGTGACAGTGTTTACACTAAGACGACAACTCACCAGTCCTCCCTCTGGCTTGAGGGCTCTCTCTGTGGCAGGCGGGGTCCCTCGCTGGCTGTGGGTCTGTCCAGAGTCCCTGTGACCTGCTCCCCACTCCAGCGGGACCTCGGTGGGGGGGGGCCCAAGGTGGGGGGGTGTGCAGCGCGGGAGGCAGAGCAGGGGCGATGCGTACAGCTGTTGGCTCCGCGCTGTGCAGCAGGCAGCACAGGCCACTCACCTGTGCAGCTCTGGGAGGATGACCGCGCACCCAGGACCACTCAGCAGTGTGGGGCTGCACACCTGAGTCTGCAGTGCTGTGCGGGACAATCACCTGGGCTTGTTAAACACTGTCAACAACGTCCCTTCCTGGGCCATCCAAGTCCCCATGCCACCGGAAGGTCAGTTCACAGGGCTCAGCTGTCCTACTCACACTGACTGGCTCTCAGAACTGCTTTGAAATTATGCTGACTACATAGTAGGATTTAATTAAATTAGTATTGAAAATAAGCAGACTCACTTCCTTAATTCCTCTAGTATGTTCAGTAACAGTTGCTGACTTTCTCTGTCCAAGACAAATGCCTTGCTTCAGATTTCTAAAAGAAAGAGTTAGGAGGGCCGGGGATTTAGCTTAAGAGTCCAGGTTCGATCCCCAGTAATCACATACAACAGTGCTGAGCATGGAGACTCACGCCCAGCAGCAATCAGCACCACATACCACAGTGCCGGGTATGATGGCTCACGCAGGTAATCCCAGCTCTCAGGAGGCAGAGGCAGGAGGATTGCTGTGAGTTCAAGGCTGACCTCAGGCCCAGCCTGAACTACAAAAGTGAGACCCTGTTTAAAAAGAAAGAAAGAAAGAAAGGGTTAGGAGTTTGGGGGATTTGAATGTATATTTTGGCCAGTTTTAGAGGAAATTAAAATTTTGTCTTTTTATGAGAAATATAATTAGAGTGAAAATTTTTTCCTTTGTTAAGATTTCTTCAATGAAAAAGTCTTTTTTTCATGCTTTCTACTATGTACTACATGCTCTTGGGAATAGGAGCAAATTGATATTTCAATTTCAAAAAGAGAAAAATATTCCAGTTCCACCAAAAAAATGACAAGAAATGATTACAATTCAAATGGGTAAAAGACAACCTTATTATGATCTGATGTATAGTTTTAATTTTTTTTTTGTTTTTGAGACAGGGTCTCGCTTTGTAGTTCAGGCTGGCCCTGAGCTCAGCCTCCAACTCACATCACAGCAATTCTCCTGCCTCTGCCTCCCAAGTGCTGGGATTATAGGCGTGAGCCACCACGCCCGGCCCTGTGGAATGTGGTACTGATTGTTGCTGGGTGTGAGTCTCCACGCCCAGTATTGTATGTGGTTAACCAGGGATCAAACCCAGGCCCTTGCGCTTGCAAGACAGGTGCTGGAACCACTGAGCCAAATCCCTAGCCCAGTTTAAAATTTTTTAATACAAGCTCGGAACCTTGATTATATTGCTAACACTTTCATTATACAAGAATTATGAAATACAGATAAATATAAGGAAGAAAAGGCCACCAGTACTAACACTACTTATGGAAGCTAGTACCATAAGTGCCCAGCTCTACTCCAAGTGCCGTATGAGTACAGTAACTCCTGTGGTAGACGAGAGTACCGAGACCCAGTGAGGGTCGGCAGACCTTCCATTCCGATGGGAGGGTGGGGAGAGGACTGGAGTGGAGGCTGTCCGGGTAGACATGACATTGTAATCTGTGCCCTGTAAGAACCACTATGACATCTGGGGATCACCCTTCCATATTTACATCCACACATAATGGGCACATCAGGAATACGATTCTGCTGAATGGCAGTTTGATAGGCTGGTTTTTTTTCACTGACAATAGATCATGAAAGTCTGTAATGGCTACTGCAGTACGCAGTTCCGATTGCATCTTGGTAAAATGCCCATTTTATTTTATTTATTTTTAAGGTGTTTTTGAGACAGCGTCTTGCTTTGTAGTTCAGAGCTCTGAACTCAGTGTGGGAGTTTGCGAATCTCAGCCTCTCAGCAATCCTTCTGCCTCTGCCTCCTGACTACTGGAATGATAAGTGTGAGCCACCACACCCAGCTAAAATGCTCACGTTAAAGTGAAGTTCTCTTTATCCCCACAGTTCTGAGACAGTCTAGCCAAGGAGACTCAAGTGACCTTGATACTAAGATAATTTAAATGAATGGAAACCATTTCAGGTATTAAGTTTTATAATACCTGACTGGACAAGTGTGCAAAGATTCTTAAACATGACCCAAAGGCAGTTCCAGAAGACTCTGACAAGTCAAGTGTGCCGCCCAATGGCCAGGATGAAATGATGACGGCACGGCCGCTGAGCAAACCAGATGACATCATCGCAGGATGGGGAGAGAATGCGACAAAGGGTACAGGAAGCTGGGATTGGAGCACACAGCCATTTTCTTCTCACATGTCTCTTGCGAGGCCACACCATTTAATAACTTGGTTTAGAACCACTTGGCTCTTAATGGACCCAAAACAAGTGGGAAAAGTTAATGGAACCATCTAACCATTAGCTGTATTAATAACAGCTTTAAATAAAACTACTACTTCAAACACCATATTCACGTGGCTTCTTTCACTAATACTCTTTAAAATGAGGAGTTATAAGTTGTGCATTTAGAACTCAAGAAATCAAACTAGTGTGAATAGATGACATTTAATGTCAAGTTATTACAGAAGTGGAGACAAAGATTTCGGGGTGATGAAATTCAAGTTTTGGCTCCCCTAAACTTTTCACCTTTACATTTTTATTGTGTTTGGAATATGTTTAATTGACAAACGTATAACCAGGCTTTTATAAAAATACTTTTTAATAGAATGGCTGTCAGGTTTTCCAGGGCAATAGATGATCAGTAGAAAGGCATTTGGGTCATGTCAAGAATTCCAAATGAAAACATTCGAATATCAGTAGATTTAGCTGGGTGAGTTATGTCAAAAAATGAATTAGTCATAGGAGAGATTTGTGTTTGTTCTCCTTACCCACATAAAATGTTTAACCTCACCTGATTCTCCTGTCAGAAAACAACACCAGAAATGTTTTATGGAGTCGCTGCTCTTGATGACCAGGCTTTTCCTGGGTGACTGGGTACAAGGTGCACCTAATTGGTCGGCTCCTTCTGGGGTGTCCCTTGTAGGCTCGCCCTCTGGTCTCATCTCAGCCCCTGGAATCTCACTCAGGTGGTTTTGGAGGCAAATATCGTTCAGGCCCTTGCTGCGAGGAAGCCTGACGAAGGGGGAGAAGCAGCGCGAGTCTACGGGATCCGCCTGCCCTCTCAGGACTTGCCCCTTCCGACTTCCTGTGCTCCGCTTCCTCTCTGTGCAAACTGGGCCCACTCACTCTCTGACTGCCTGGGGTGTCAGGAAGGAAGTCCTTGCCGTTCTGATCACAGCCCCCATCCCAACCCTTTGCCTTGAAGTCATCTTCTAGTCCTGAAACATTTCTCTTACTAGTTTTCTCGAGAGCCTTTCTTGGGGTTTTTTGAGTAATTCTGCCTAGAATTAAGCATGAGGCTTCCATCTGTGTCTTTCTCCTTACTGCGCCTGTGATATGTCTAATGCTTTGTGTTGTCTTTCTGGAAGACTGCTGAGCCAGAAATTTCCACTTAGGAGGAATGGCATTAGTCTGACCCCTGCCTCGCACATACTCGCTGGCTTGCAGGCAAGCTGGGTTTTTCAATCTTCCTCTGCACTGAGGTCACCGAGAGGCAGCTGGGACATGCATTTTTCAAAACTCAGCTCAGCCATGTATTATCTATGTCATCCAACAGACATGAACTTTCTGAACCTTGGTTCCTTCATATGACATACGACGCTTCTGTGGCTGTCAGGAGGATCAGATGAGTAGTGCGGGTCAAGTGCCTCGTTACCGAGCTGGTGGGCGGTCAGTCAATTATAATACGGCAGCCACAGGAGCAGCTAGGCACCCTGTGTGCTTGACAATGTATCGAGTGCTTTCTGAGAACTGCTTCATCTTCTGAGCCCTTTAAGGTAAGTACATGTATTATTTGTAAGTGCAACATTCCAAGAACCATCTCCACTTACCTGCGTTGCATTCCAATATATATTCTTTGGTACCCATATTTTGTATACTCTGTAGTGTATTTTTATTTCTTGCTCTCATGTTAAAATGTTATTTACTCTTTTTGGTTATTATATATAATTTCAATAACCACATAATTTCCCATTGATGGGCTGTTCTATAACCTATGTACACACTGCTAGTGCGAGGCTTCTGCAGCCACAGGACTCATTTCTCACTTTGAACCTTTTGCCTGTTTTCTGTCAAACTGCTCTCCAAAGACTGTGGCATTTCATGACAAAATGAAGTCATTTCTGACCCAGTTGTGTTACTCTCTAAATTTTCTCATTCTATTTTAAAGTGGAATAGGAGTTGTGTCAAATGTTTCCTAAGACATCAGAAAAATGGCAGTGATCCAGTCAAACAACTGTCTATCCATCACACACACATGCACACACACACACACACAAAAGGCGAGAATTATAGATGGAAAAGTCAAAGCTATAGACTAAGATGAGAAACAGTAGTAAGGAAAGAAATGTGAAGCCCCCGAGTCCATTAAAGGATCTGTAGCACTGGTTTTAAAGCCATCAGCACAGATACGTCAGTTGCTTTACTGGATCAAGAAGCCACCAAACGAGCTGGGCAGGGTATGGAGGGAGATGGCCCTGCTCTCCGACCTTCTTCCTGGGTCAGGGTCGCTCTGGTGAAAGTCCTTCCACAGCTGAGCTCTGCGTCGGCAGACGGGCCCGTCCTCCACGGCCCACGTACCAGTCCTGCAGCCCCCAGGAGCATCTCGGACACACGACATGAGCTGACAATGCTTCTTTCTAAGCTGTAAGCCCATCCCTCCACCTGAAGGCTGGGTGCCACCTCCTCCTGGGTTCTCAGACCCCTGTGATCTCGCTGGTCCACCCTAAAACTGTCCCGCTAGTGTCCATTCTCCGAAAGAGCCTCTCTGCCCTCTCTCTACTTCCACAGTTTTCTCCTTGACTTACTCCAAATGGCCTTTGCTCCCCTCTCTACCGACACCACTGAGATTACCAAGGGCTCATCTGGGGCTGGCTCCCCGTGGTATGCCTGCCTTCCTCTGCGCTTATTTCATCTCCTGCCTCACTTCTTGCTGAACAATGCCTGCTGCTTCAGTACTTCACTTAGGTTTCTAGCACGCCTGCGTACCGTGTCCTCTCGGTTTCCCTTCTACCTTCCTGGATGCTGCTTCTCAACGCCCTGCCGGCTTTTCTCCATCTATAAATGCTGGCGTTTTCGGACGGTTCTACCTTGGCTCTCCTCTTTTCTCATGCTACGCTTTCCTCCTACCTGTCCCGTGACAGCATCTCATCCGCCCCTCTGGCTTTCATTGCTGCCTATATCGACTGGCTCTTGAGTGTATATCTTCCGCTCAGAGCGCCCCATCGAGGGCCACAACCACCCAGCCAACCGCCTGGCTCAGATTTCTACTGAGATGGACCGAGGATACATCAAACTTGACAACGTTTCAGACTGAACTCTTCCTCATCTGCTCCCTCCAATCTTCCGCCTTCGCTGTTTAACTCTTTCTGGGTTCCCATGAGTGCAGCTGCGCAAGCCACATCCTGCAAGTCATCCTGGGTATTTCCTCTTCCTCCTTCCTCCGCCGCCCCAAGGCCTGTCGATGCTACTTGTTAAATACTTCTCAAATTAATCTCTCCGCTTCTGTCATCAGCATCTAGGGCCCAGTCATTATGTCCTTCCTTTTTGCCTTTATTTTTTTAAAATAAAGATGTTTTTCTATTAGCACATGTTTGCAGGACCTAAGGATTACAGTCGTTGCAGGGAGCCGGTGCATGTCTACCACATCTTAATTCTTTTTACATGCACTTCCCTCCTTCTCCTCCATTGCTTTTTCAAACCCTTCCCATTGGGCGGCGTCCTCCTACCTGCTCTTTCTACACCTAGGATTCTGATTCTTATGAAGTCATTCAATGCACAGCCCAGTGAGGTGTTTTTTTTTTTTCTCTGAGACAGGGTCTCGCTTTGTACTTGAGGCTGGCCCTGAGCTCAGCCTCCCACTCACAGCAATCCTCCTGCCTCTGCCTCCTGAGTGCTGGGATGACAGCCATGAGCCACCACGCCCGGCACTCTGGTATGTGGTACTGATTGCTGCTGGGTGTGAGTCTCCACGCCCGGTATTGTATGTGGTTACCGGGGATCGAACCAGGTCCTTGCACTTGCAAGACAGGCGCCGAACCACTGAGCTAAATCCCCCCCGCCCCCCAGTGAGTTTTTAAAAACCCAGATCTCCTCGTGTCCTTGACAACCTCCTGGTCTCCCGCTTGTCCATAATAAAAGATTTCCCGGAAGCTCCCAGTGTGGTCAGTGCTGTCACCTTTCAGGTGAAATGATACCCTTGGCCCCTTTTTCTTGTCTCCAGCCACACAGAGTCCTCTGCTAACAGGCCCAGTGCCGCGCAAGCTGATCCTTCTGCTTCACGCCTTCCAGGGACCTGCCCTGACTCCCATCCAGTGACGCTGTCCCGCAGCACCCTGGACTTTCACGTGCCACGTCCCCTTCTGTTTGTTGCTCCTTTTCTCTGGCTTCCTTCCTGACGCTCTAACAGCACGGCCCACCCTTGGCCTGACACACTGGCTGAGATGAGGGAAGATGGAGCTTCTGGGGTCCCTCATTTCCGACCCCAGGAGCCATACCGCTGCTTGTCAGCTGAACACTGTCTTCTTTCGGTCACGCCAAGGCTCCCCAGCAACGAACGAATCGTCTAGGGGCCCTTTACTTGATTCCAGCTTTTGGAGAAAGTAACAGAGTTGATCCAAATGGCGGATCTGGGGTCTTCACCTGAAAAGAGAGGGACGGGGCCCCTGCATGACGGGTTAGCACCTCACACACCTGGCCAAGAGCTGAGGGTCTTTGGGGTGAAGTGCGGTATCCCGCCTGCCCCAATCTTTGGGGAACCTCGGTGTTTTTAAGACAGGCTTGCCGCTCACTCGTATGACATTGAGCAGCTCTTCAGAGAGGCAGCAGGGCACCGGCAGCTAGAAAGACAAAGCTGCCGAATGCAACCAGACAACCAGGACTGCAGGAGGAAGTATAATTAAGCGGCTTAAGAATGACCAGGACTTTATGGGAGATAAATTGGCTGTGGCCGGCCTCGGGGAGCAAGCTCGGCACACACCAGAGGGCTGCCACGCCGGCAACAGCCCCGAGTGTGCCTGCTCCGGCTGGGTCTGAACATCCGCTGCCCTGGCGAGGCAGGCCGGTGGACCAGGCACCACCCCGCGGAGGAAGCCTTACTGTCCCAGCCATGTCGGACTCCAGAAGAACCGACCTTTCCTGCTCTTTGTGCAACCAGACACACCTCTCCAGGAAAAGAGGGCAGGATTTCCACCGTGACCACTGTCGTATTAAAGCACAAACAAAAACAAAAGGCCTGTCTAATTACCCTCGCCGGAAGAGCGCACACACAGGACCGGCGCTGGTGGCACCATCCCTGTGCAGATTTGGAAAGGCACCTCCCCGCCCGCCCGCCCTGTACCCGCCCGCGGCCCGGGCTCCCACGGCGGGGCAGGTGCCTGGTGGCGGGCGAGGAGGGAGGGTCCCCCTGACCAGTCTCCCCGCCGCCGCCTCAGGTGCCGCTCGCCCTGGGCCCCAGCCCTCCCATTCAGCCCGCGCCGGGGCGGCCCCCATCCCGCACAGCCCCGCCGGGCCGGTACTGGCTGGGAGCCGGGCGCCGGGAGCGAGGGGCGGAGCGGGCCGGGCACGCCCCGCCCCACCCCGCCCCGCCCCGCCCCGGGCTCGGAGACCCGGCGGCTCGAACTCGGAGCCGGCAGCGCGCTTCCCGCCCGCCGGCCGCGGCGGGGCTGCTTCCTGGTTCGGGGCCCGCGAGGGCGGCGGGAGCGCGCGGAGGCGGGGCGGAGGGAGCGGGAGGCGGCGCACGGACGCGGAGACTCCCGCCGGACGGGTCGCTCCTGCTGCTCTCCGCGGAGAGGCGCTTCCCGGCCTGGAGGAGGAAGGGGCGCGCCCCCGGGGAGCACGGCCGGGCCCGGCGCGGGGCTCCCCTCCTTCCCAGCGCGGGGCGGCGGCTGGCGGCGAGGCGCGGAGGGACGGGCCCGCGGCGGGGGCGGGATGGGCGCTCGCGGGGCGCTCGGCCGCCGCGTTCCCCCCGAGCTGCCCGCGCGCCCGCGCCCGCCGCGAGGGTTGGCTTGAGCCCGGCGCCCCGCTCCCCCGCGCGGCCGCTCGCGGCGCCGGCATGTCGTCCGGCACCATGAAGTTCAACGGCTACCTGAGGGTGCGCATCGGCGAGGCCGTGGGGCTGCAGCCCACCCGCTGGTCGCTGCGGCACTCGCTCTTCAAGAAGGGCCACCAGCTGCTGGACCCCTACCTGACCGTGAGCGTGGACCAGGTGCGCGTGGGCCAGACGAGCACCAAGCAGAAGACCAACAAGCCCACGTACAACGAGGAGTTCTGCGCTAACGTCACCGACGGCGGCCACCTGGAGCTGGCCGTGTTCCACGAGACGCCCCTGGGCTACGACCACTTCGTGGCCAACTGCACCCTGCAGTTCCAGGAGCTGCTGCGCACATCTGCCACCTCGGACACCTTCGAGGGCTGGGTGAGTAGCGTGTCCGGCCCTCGGCGTCCGCGCGGCTCTGCTCCCCTTCCACGACTCGCCCCGCCCGCTCCCCAGTCTCGGCAGCGCGCAGGGAATTCCCTCCAGACCGGCCCTCGCCCGGGTGGCCGCTGCCCTGGTGACACGACGGCGGAGGGCGTGTGCCGCGCAGGTGTCTCCAGGTGGCCGGCTGGATGGGCCTTTGGGACGCGGCTCTAGCATGTAGGAAGGGGGCAGGTGTGGGGTTAGACTCCCAGGTCGGGGTGCTAAGGAAAATACTCAGGGCAGGGAAGGGGTGGTGAGAAAGTGACAGGATTTAAGCAAAGCGCTTCAAGTGCTTCTTAGGAGAAAGCCACACATTCTCGCGAGTATTATTCACACTGTTTATGGCTACATGTTGGTTCAGCCGCGCGCACTACACACGTGTTTCGGCTTGCAAATCCATTACACAGAGGCACAGAAGCTGCACTGGCAGAGATCGGAGTGCCTGGGTTCGCGCGGTGGCCAATTTTTATTGTTTAGCAGCTGTCCAAGGAGATGAGGTTTATCTGTGTTTGCAACTGACTGACTCCGTTGGGGGAGTCCGAGATGTGAGAAGTCTGAGAGGCGCAGGGGCCTCGTTCGTAAGGCTTGGGGCGACCTCTCCCCTCTGCCATCTGCTACTGGCATTGTTGTGTATTAGCGTGTAGCTGCACACGCCTTCTCACTTGCGTCTGCTTTTCCCATAGTTCCCAGGAGGCAGGATCTCCTCTGTAAATAAGTCAGAATTTCTAGAGCTCTCTGCACAGTGCCAAAACACGCTTGCCTCTCAATCCTCACCCTGACGCGGTGTTATTCTCCATTTGGGATGACGACATGGTAATTATCATGGAAGGGTCCGGTTTGGCAAATGGAGCCCGGGGTTTGGAGGCTCGGAGAAGTTCAAGGATTTAAATTCTGCAAGGAGTCGCTTTTGAACCCAGAGTGTGGATCAGTCCTGGAAATCTGCGAGACACAAAAGGATCAAGATACACTTGTACTAATCCCTCAGGGTGGGTGTCATCATGTTCCGTAAACATGCACTAAAAAAAATTAAGAAGAACCTACCGGAAACCTGCAAGATTAACAAGTGGTAGAATCAGTGAATAATGCTGAAGATTCACTTAGATGTTTGTTTCTTACTCTGGGGATTGATCTTTTCCCCATACATACCTAAAATTACTGATGACTCGTGGAGCATTCCTTTCTTGTAAATAAGAAACTGCTCATGGCTGTTTTAACTTTACTCATCACACTAATTTCCCTTCAGCTTAATTTTTTTTTGGTGGAATTGAAAAGCTGACTAGAAAGAAATTTATCTTGCTAATTTCTGGCTATGAAATAGAAGTGAGCATAGGGCTCAGAACGTGTTGGTTGAATTAGTGTGTGTTGGGGAGCTGGGAAGGACAGAGCCCTAGAGGAACTAGACCCTGAAGTACGGTGGTCCAGATGGGCCAAGGGCCCGAAGAAGCAGGTCTCTCCGGAGGGAGTCCACACCTGTCCTCACCGGGTTAAACGTCGGATCGCCTTGGGCAGTGATGGAGAACCTTTTACTTTCAGTGATAGCAAACAGCCTGTTGCAGCCTGCATACCATCGGTTCCCGCCAGTGAGCTGCGGGCTTTCAGGAATCCTCACGTTCAAAGACTCAGGCTGGGCCCCTGGGGCTGCCCTAGCATGTGCTCTGGGTGATCCCTGTGCTCGCATTGAGAACGTATGGCCCATAGAACAGTAGGAGAAGAGGCCTGGAAGAGCCTAATCGTAGGAGATGTGGGTGGTCTGACGGGGAGAGTACACAGAGCTGGTTGGGTACTGATTTAAATGCAATTAATATCTATATCTGTAATTGTCTAAAATATTTCTATCTAGATGTATTGTGTAATCCACCAGTGATGTTTTGGAAGACATGAGTATTTGATAGGATAAAGTCAGCACTGAAATGATACTGAAACCAATGATTTATCATGCCTTTATATTCAATTATTCAATTAGAGGATGGATTTGTTTCTAGGTTTCTGGGTATTTGAAACTGAGGCTTAGGTAGATAGGATGAGAAGAGCACAGTTTCTTTTCCTTTTTATTAATAACATACTCTTGTTAAAAGTTTTTGAAACATATAAATGTTTATTTTTAAAATTATCATTTATAAATCAAAAGTTGTCTTTAAAGTTCAGGATTATAGAAATACTTATCTTTTCTATATTAAGTTGAAATGTATAGTTTATTCAGACAGTTGCAAGTGAGTAATTGAATTGACTCTAATGAATTTGTTTTGCAAACAAACTGCTGACTTCTCAGAAACCTAGAACTTAGTGTTTGCAGTATCATGAGATGAGTTGCTGCTTCAGGTTTATCATAAAATGGAAGATACTTTTATCATTAGAACTGGAAAATCATCATTATGCTTTCTTGCTTAAATTATTAAGTATTAAAAAGATAAGCATTAACAGTCTTAGTAGTAGTTTATCAGTGTTCTGTGCTATGCATGGTAGAGGTGGTAGGGGTCACATTATGCAGTATATCCCAAGTACCAAGCGCAGGGCCTTCTATGGAGTAGATGTTCAAATTTCTATTTGCTGCTTATGTATTTTTAATTTGGCCTACATAAAAGCCAGAAAGTGGAGAGATACAGCTAAAGGAGTTCTTCAAGTGTAAATTCATAGCATTGATGCTTAAATTTAAAAAGAACTTCAAATCAAAGCCCCAACTTTCCACCTTGAAGTAGAAGAGTGAATTGACTCAAAGTAAGACATTATAGAAAGAGTGGAAATTGGCGAAGTAGAAAATAGTAAAATAGTAGAGAAAAGTCAGTGAAACAAAAAGCTAGGTTTTAGAGGAAAAAATTAGATTGATGAACATCAAGCCAGAATGATTAAAGAAAGTAAATATAAAACTAGAACGACAAAGGCAGGATACAAATTATCAATGTGAGGAAAGATATAATATCACCAGAGTCCCTATTGATATTAAAAAAAATAGTAAGTGTGCACTCTCACTTAAATTCCACTATTTGAAATGAACAAATTACTTGAAAGATACAACTGACCCAAATTCCCTCAAATAATTTGAAGAACTTCATGTCTGTCACAGTAATTGAACTTGTAATTAAACACCTTGCACATTCGAAACTCAAGTGTCAGGTGGCTTTATCAGTGACTTTGATGATACATTTTAGGAACAGTTATTATCACCTGTTTTCAGACTCTTTCAGAAAATAGAAGAGAACACCCCGACTCATCATGTGACTAGTACCCTCAGGCCAAAACTGAGGACATTACAGAAAAGAAAGCTACGGACCAGCGACCTTTGTGAGCATAGATGCAGAAATTCTTAAATTTTAACAAATAAAATCCAACCAGACGGCAAATATTGCACTATTGGCAAATGGAGTTCATAACTAGAAATGCCAAGTTGATTTAGCATTGACAAACTAGTCAGTGCTCCTCCTAAACAGATACAGAAATCCAGTATGCATTCATGACTAAAAAAAAAAAAACTTAGCAAATCAGAAATAGGAGGGAAATTTTTTTTTAAGGCGATGGACTTTTTTTTTTTTTTTTTTTTAAATAAACCCACAGTTATTACCCTGGTCTTAAGAGAATGGATAATATTTCTTAGGTCAATTTGTACTCTTTCCCTTTTTTTTAAAGCATAGTTGCTGTTCAGTACAATAAAGCAATTCAAGAGTAAATATGTACAGGTTACAAACGAAGAAGTGAAACTGCATTTTATTTGCAGACAAATGATTGCAGAACATTCTAAGGCATCTGCTAGAATCAACATACAGGTTTAGCTGGGTTGTAGGATCCAAGCTTATATACAAGAACCAATTGCATTTTTATGCAATTGCATTTTTGCTTTGTAGTTCAGGTTGGTTCTGAATTCAGCCTTGAACTCACAGCAATCCTCCTGTCTCTGCCTCCTGACTGCTGGGATTAAGGATGTGAGTCACCACACCCCGCACAGTGGTATGTGGTACTGATTGCTGGTGGGCTGAGTCTACACGCCCAGTAATGTTGTATGTGGTTACCGAGGATGGAACCCGGCCCTTGTGCTTGCAAGACAGGTGCTGGAACCACTGAGCTAAATCTCTGGCCTTGCAATTGCATTTTTATGAAACTAGCAGGATAAAGTTGAAAGGTGGAATAGAAATGCCACTTATAAGAACATCAGAGCTATGGAATTGGATAATTGTGGTGAGATTTTTAAGAATTTTTACTGGAAATGACAAAATTTTGCTGAAATAAGTGAAGATCTAAGTCAATGGAGAGATATACCATGTGCATGGATCGGATGATTCAGTATTGTTAAGAACTCAGTTCTTCTCTGGGCCGGGGAGTTAGCTCAGTGGTTCCGGCGCCTGTCTTACAAGCGCAGGCACCCGGGTTCGATCCCCGGTAACCACATACCATACTGGGCGTGGAGACTCACACCCAGCAGCAACGAGTATCACATACCACAGTGCGGGGCGTGGTGGCTCATGTCTGTAATCCCAGCATTTGGGAGGCAGAAGCAGGAGTATTGCTGTGAGTTCAAGGCCAGTTTAGCCTACATAGTGAGTTCAGCGCCAGTTTGAACTACAAAATGAGACCCTGTCTCCAAAAACAAACAAACAAAGAGAATCATGTAGGCCAGTGGAATAGAAAAGAATCTAGATATATATAAAATCAATTTATTTTGATAGAGGTGTTAAGTAGACAACTCAGGATTGATCTTTTATGAGGTGATAGTTGACCAGCTAGATGGCCAAAAATATATGCAGAAATATAAGTCCTGGCTCTTATTTCATACTTGATATAAAAATTAATTCAAAATAGCTTATTCGCATAGATGAAGAAATTTGTAAAATTTTATATGAAAACACAGAAGAAAACCTTAGTGCCGCTGGATTCATCAGAGAAAAAGAAAAGGACACAGAAACCTGTTTAAAAATTTTAACTTCCTCAGAATGAAAAACTGTTGCTTTTTAAAGGCTACATAAAAAAATGAAAATATAAGCCAAAGACCTAGAGAAAATACTTGCTACATACAAGTCAGACAAAGGCCTGTAACATGAATATATGAAGGAACTCTTAAATCTTTATCTTACTGAAAACATTTTTTTAAAATGAGCCAAATATTTGAAAAATAGACTTTTAGCAAGTATGTCCCAAATGATTAGTCATTAATGAAATGGAGTTGAAAACTGAAAGGAAGTGTAGCATTAGTATGCTCCCACCAGAAAGGCTAGAGTTGGTGGGATCCCTGGGGCTGGTGAGGTCGCAGAGCAGCTGCAGCCCTTCTGTAAAACCACTAAGACAGCCCGATGGTACAGCCAAGTGGAAAAAGTTTGGTTATTTCTTTAGCCGTTGAACATTTACTTGTGAGAACTGTATGAATTGCTCACAAGTATTTACTAAGAGAGATGCAGCTGTTCACATGAAGGCTTGTTTGTGAATGTTTATAACAGCTTTATTTGTGATCAGCCCCCAAACCAGATTCTCAAAAGACAGCTGTCTTTGAATGTTTAAACACATTGTGGTATATCCACGCCCTGGAATAGTATTCATCAGTAAAAAACAAATAATTGTTGCTTGCAACAACATGGAGGAATCTCAAAATAATTTTGCTGAGAAATTATACTCCAGAAAAAGAATGTGTACTGTGTGATTCCATGTATGCAAAATTCTGGAAACAGATCCACGGGCCAGGCAGCACCCCAGAAGTTATCTAGGA
>PVIR01021139.1:0-29937 GCA_004026965.1 Petromus typicus
AAACAACTGAAATTTCATCTGTCTCTACAAAGAATGGCTGCTGTCTTGAAATCAATCAACAACAAATGCTGTTGGGGCTCTGGGGAGAAAGGAACCTTTCTTCACTGTTGCTGCAAATGCAAACACACTATGGAGATCAGTGCAGAGATTCCTAGTAATCAATGTCCCATTTGAACTGGCTATTCCCGTGTTACATATATTCACAAAAGAATTAAAAAGAATCATACCACAGTGACTTATAAACATATTTATAGGAGCTCAGTTGTAATAGCTAAATCTTGGAAACAACTCAAGTGCCCATCAATGGGAGACTTGATAAAGAAGATGTGGAGGGTTTTATTTATATATAAAATGGAGTATTACTCTACAATAAAGCATGATAAATTTAGGTCATTTGTACTCTACTGGAAGTACCTTGAGGGCATAATCACAAGTGAAATAAATAGATCACAGATATATAAATACTATATCTTTTCTCTACTATGAGAAACTGAATATGTAAATTAGTTCCAAAATGCATGATAGGTACTGTGAAATAAGAATAAAATGTTTGGAAAGAAAAAAGAGCCTGGCGTGGTGGCTCACGCCTGTAATCCCAACACTCGGGAGGCAGAGGCAGGAGGATTGCTGTGATGTGAGTTTGAGGCTGAGCTCAGGGCCAGCCTGAACTACAAAGTGAGACCCTGTCTCAAAAAAAAAAAAAAAAAAAAAAAAAAAAAAAAAAAAAAAAAAAAAAAAAAAAAAAAAAAAAAAAAAAAAAAAAAAAAAAAAAGGTAGATAGGAGTTAAAAAATAAGGAAAATTTTTAAAATTTGATGATAAAAAGGAAAGGAAACAAAGCTTATGTATATGGGAGGTGAAGGGTTATAGGAAGAGCATGAGGGATGGGAAAAATGAGAATCAAAATGTGTCATGTACTGGTACAAACTCTCAGACTTTGAATGTGATCATAATGTATATGTAAAATGTACCAATAAAATCAATAGAAAAAGAAAGTCCTTCATGTGTACATTTGAAGGAGTGCACAGAGGAATGAATAGAGGAAATAGGAATGATATTTGGCATATAATTCTTATGTAAAATATTTGTTTAACAGTAGAATCTTTATATTTCAAATATTTGTTTGACAGAGTTCATCAGTAGAACAAAAATTGCATTTCACTTCAGGTTCCCCTGCTTTAAAAGAGTTCATAAGATACTTATCTGCACAAGAATTAGAAACTTTTCTCATAAGAAGGAGTATTGGATTGGTACTGTGTAATGTTTATATTCTATGTAATATTTGCAAGGATTATTAATGTCCTTTGCTACAGCTGCATGGATACACTCACTGGTATAACACAAGCAAGAGTCAGGTAGTGTTCCCATCTTTGAAATACCTATTTTTAATCAGCTCCAAATGATTGAGATTCTCCATGCTTATTGACTATAAATTTCATTTATCAATTTGTTCAATGAGAAAATTTCCATAAAGAAATATTGTTTCAGTACTGACCTGTAAAATATAACTAAGAACTAAGTGGAGGGTGTGTATTTTTGCACAAGCTGTCCTGGTCAAGGAAGAGCATAATAAAGCCTTAGTGATTAAAGGAACTAGAATTTGGTAGCTAACATAGAAAAATGAGAGACAGGATGTGGTAAGATTAATCTGGAAATCAGAAAAGGGCTTGGGAGAGTTTAAATCAATATCCCAAGAGTCTGGAGAAGTCATAGAAGAATTTCAGGTAAACAAATGATATACTCAGAACAAAACATTTGGAAGATAACTCTGATTGATAGGAGTAAAAATACTGGTGAGGAGAATAAGAAGTCATTTAGAGACTAAGCATAGTACCACATGACTACAATCCCAGAATTTGGGAGACTGAGGCAGAAGAACCACAAATTTAAGGCCTTCTCTATGTAATGAGTTCAACAGCAGTGAGAGAGAGAGAGAGAGAGAGAGAGAGAGAAGTCACAAGGCTCTAATGGTAATTTAACTGAGATATTCTAGTAAACTGAAGGATTTATCATGGTAAGAGGAAAGGAAGTGGATTCAAGAAATATTTGATATGCAACTCACAGGGCTCAAAAGTTGATGAAATAAGGGTAATGGAAAAGACTCCTCCAGAATAAGCTCCATTACTATAAATTGCAGAATTGGATAGATGTAGCCATTTACATAATTATGGAATAATGAAAGTCAAGTTTTGAAGGAAATAGAAATTTCTTCTTGGGCATGATGACCTAAAGCTATGATTCCTTCTCTTGTCTCTAGATGTCAGCCAGATCTTAGGCTTGGAAGCCATCAACAGACAAAAAGGTTGGAGTCTCATCACAAAGAACCATTTTACTTTACAATAAGAATATCAAGGGGAATTCTGGGAAGATGGTGGAATGGTAAAAGCTGGAAACCACTGCCTCCCTATAAATCGTTCTTAAGCCAGAGAACAGCAGTTGGGGGGTGCAGAAAGACAGCAGAGAAATCTAGATTGAAGAGGTCAGAAGCAAATTTTGATTAAGGACAAAGAAAGAAGAGCGACCTAGAGAGCTGTCCCTTCTACCCTCTCCCCAGAGGGGGAGGACCAGCCCACCCTGCCAGGACCACCGCACCAGGGCACCAGCAACTGCTGACAGCACACAACCGGCCTCCTAGACACAGATTCATGAGGAGGAGAAGAATTCCATGCAGGACCAATGGTGGATGCTGCATTAAGCTGTGTTAAACTCCTAGATCTAGACTCACAGCAGAGGATAAAGGACCCTTACAAGGAAGCCCCACCCACAGCCAGACCAGACCAAGGAGCCACGCTGGTTCTGTGAGGAAAAGACGTCCCTGAGGTCCTGAGGGATGAACCAAAATCATCTCTACCACAGCAAATCCACAACCCAGGCCTCCAGCTCTGGGACACTCCAACTCTGGAGCTCCAACTGGGACCCTGGTTCCAGCCCCCTCTCCAGCCATACTGAAGGGGGTGGGCCCCTGCTCTGAGACCTGTGAACCTTGGCATCAGTGAGTTTCTGGGTCCAGCACCACCTACAGGACACTGGACTCACATCAGGGCAAAGGGCACCAGCTACTTTCAAGCCTACAACTTCACAACTCTTTTTCCCTGTGACCTATAAACTTCAAACTGGATGTCTCCACCCACACAGGAATCAATGGTTCCTTGCCTCCAACAGCTGGCTGTTAGTGAACCCAATCTCATCCTATTCTGTTTTTATGTCTGTTTGTTTTATTTAGTTTTGTGTTTTTGCCATTCTTGTTGCTGCCTGTCTTTTTCTTCCCTCCCTTTTCCTCTCCCTTTTTTTTTTCCTTCATCTGTCCCACTTTTCTACTCTTTGTCTACTCTGGTAGTTTTCATCTCTCTATTTCACTGCATCCTTTAATCTTATTGCTAATCTCTCCCTTTCCCATCTCTCTGCCACCTAACTCCCTGGAAACCTTTTCACTTCCAAAAGGTGATCCCTGATTGTTGTAAATATATTTGTGGTTGATTTTAAGTCTGGTGATATGATCACAGTTCTGGTTTATGAGGTTGGAGTGGTCAGAGTAGCAACTGCCAGTTTACCATTTCTTGGGTTGTTTGATACTGTCAGTGCTTAATACTTTTCAGCTAAAGTGATCCATCTGTTTTGTTTGAGTGCCTTACATTGTGAACCAGAATTAGGTTGTTTAGAACCCATTACAGATCCAAGAAGAACAACCCAAGAAACACTGATAATTTAAGGGACCTTTATATTAGAAAAAAAGAGACTTGCAACAAACATCACCAGACAACAGAGCAACTATAAAGTGAAATACAATAGCAGCAACAAAAGCTCAGAAATGTGGAAACATTCAAAATCTCAGATGCAGAGATCCTCACCCCAAGGTAATATGAGGGGAAGGGAAATGGAGAAGTCTGAAACTCAATTACCAGGACTCTCTGAGATGGTAACTAAAGCAGATCAAATAAAATGGAAATCAGAACTGATCTCTGAGATGAAAACAGATACTGTACATAGTTAATGCATGATTAACAAAGCTAAAGAGGAAATCAAGGATATGATAGAATCTGAGATTGCAAAAGCAGTGGAACCTCTTAAACAGCTACAAATAGAAACACAGGCAATCAAAAAAAGAAACTGAAAGTTTATGCAGTGGAATAAACACTGCAGAAGGCTGAATCTCAGATTTAGATTTCCTGTTCATTTCCTTTCCAATGAACAGGAAAGATATAATTTATGGAAAGTAGCAAAAGACCATAATAAATCTATTCAACAGCTCCTAGATGATTTAAAGAAGAATAACATAAGGTTGGAATCACTGAGGAAGCAGGAGACAATATAAAAGACATAAAAAATTATTCACAGAGATAATAGCAGAAAACTCCACAAAGGAAGAGAATTGGACATCCAGATTCACGAAGTGTACAGAACTCCACAGGGCCAAAATATACAAAAACCCACACCTAGGCATATAATTACAAAATTTCCAGAAATGAAAATAAAGAATGAAATATTGAAAGCAAACAGAGAGAAGAAAAAAAATCACCTACACAGGGAAGCCCATCAGGATCACAGCAGACTTTTCCACCCAAACACTCATTGCAAGAAAAGCCTAGAGTGAGGTGTTTTAAATCTTAAAGGACAACAACTTCCAGCCCAAACTGATTTACCTTTCAAAGTTATCTCTAAAAATTGAAGGGGAAATAAAATACTTTCATGACGAAGAACATCTAAAAACTTCATACATACAAAACCGGCACTACAAAATATCCTAAAGGATATCTTGGAGGAAAAAAAATGAAAAGGGTAAACCCATGAGACCCAAAAGACTCATCCCACTGAGCCAAACAAGAAACTGATGGGAAAAGAACAAAAGCAAAGAATACAAGAGCCTAGAGCAGGAAAACATGACAGCTCTAAGCCTACCAATATCAGTCAGAACCACTAATACATATGGTTTCAACACACCAATTAAGAAACACAGACTGGCAGAATTAATCAAAAAGCAAGATCCTACAATCTGCTGCATACAGGAAACACAACTAATCCAGAGAGAAAGCCATATACTGAAATTAAAGGAATGGAAAACAATTCTCCATACAACAGGAAACTGCAAAAAGCAGGAGTAGCTATCCAATTTGCAGAACAAATAGATTTTAAATCAAAACTGATTAAAAGAGACAAAGAAGGTCATTATATTCTTGTACAGGGAACTATCCAAGAGAAAGAAATAACTGTCTTAAATATTTATGCCCCAAACTCTGGTGCACCTAGATATATAAAACAAACAGTAATGGACATGAAAAGCCAGATAAGCACCAATACAATAATAGTAGGGGGCTTTAATATGCCACTGTCACAAGTAGACAGATGGACTGAACAGAAAATCAATAAAGAAGTACCTGAGCTAAACCAAACTCTTCAATAAATGGACTTAATAAAATGCCTACAGAGTATTTCACCCCACTAAGCAAGAATTTACATTCTTTTCAGCTGTTCGTAGATCATTCTCCAAAACAGACTACGTGCTAATTCAGAGAATAGGTTTAAGTAAATGCAAAGGAATTGAAATTGTCCCCTGTGTACTCTCAGTTCATAGTGCCTTTAAACTAGAGATGAAGAGAAAAAAATCCAAAGACTTTCACAAAGACATGGAATTTGAACAGTACTCTACTGACTAACAAATGGGTCAAAAATAAATTAAAGATGAAATTAAACCGTTTCACAATTGAATGATAACCCCAGTACAACGTACAGGAAGTTGTGGGATACAAGGAAAGCAGTCCTATGAGGGAAATTCATAGCAGTGAATGGCTATATCAGGAAAACAGAACAAGCTCAAATTAACAATTTAATGCTGAACCTTAAACTGCTAGAAAAAGGAGAGCAAGGCAAACAGAGAGCTCGTACTAGGGAGGAAATCATAAGGATCAGAGCAGAAATTAATGCAATGGAGACTGAGAGAATGATACAGAAAATCAGCATCAAAGAGTTGGTTTTTCGAAAAGATAAATAAAATTGACAAATCCTTAGCCAACCTCCTCAAACAAAGAAAAGAAAAGGCTCAAATCCACGCTATTAGAAATGAAAAGGGGGAAATTACCACTGACCCAGTGGAAATACAGAGAATAATAAACACATACTTTGAAAATTTATATTCCAATAAAATGGAAAATGTAGAAGAAATGGATAAATTCCTAGATACATACGAACTTCCAAAGTTGAATGAAGAGAATATAAAAATGTTAAACTCCCCAATATCAATCTGTGAACTGAAAAAGTAATTTTAAAAACTTACCAACAAAAAAAAGCAGATCATACACCCTGACTAAGTTGGATTCATCCCAGGGATGCAGGAATGGTTCAACAGATGTAAATAAATAAATGTAATACACTACATTAACATACTCAAGGATAGAAACCATATGGTCATCTCAATAGATGCAGAAAAAGCACCTGACAAAATCCAATACCCATTTATGATCAAAACCCTGCAGAAAATTGGAATACATGGTCTGTATCTCAAATTAATAAAAGATATTTATGAGAAACCAACAGCCAGCATTACCCTAAATGGTCAAAAACTGAAACCTTTCTCACTAAAATCAGGTACAAGACAAGGATGTCCACTTTCACCACTCCTGTTCAGTATTGTGCTGGAAACATTAGCCACAGCAATTAGGCAAGACAAAAAAATGAAAAGAATAAAGATAGAAATGAAGAAGTTAAGCTATCATTATTTGTTGATGGTATGATACTCTATCTAGAGGATCCTAAAAACTCAACCAAGAGACTTCTAGACCTGATCATCAAATTTAGTAGTGTAGCTGAATACAAGGTCAACATTCAAAAGTCAATATCCTTTGTATACACAGACAGTAGACCTACTGAGATAGAAATTGGGAAGTCAGCCCTTTTCACAAGAGCACCTAAAAAAATAATATTTAGGAATCAATCTAACAAAGGAGGTGAAATACCTCTACTCTGAAAATTACAGCACTCTGAAAAAGGAGATAGAAGATACCAGAAAATGAAAACACATTCCTTGTTCCTGGGTTGGAAGAATCAATATCATCAAAATGGCTATGCTCCCACAACTATTATACAGATTCAACGTAATCCCAATTGAAATCCCAAAGGCATATTTCACAGATCTAAAGAAAATAATTCAGAAATTTCTCTGGAATCACAAAAGACCAAGAATAGCGAAAGCAATTCTAAGCAATAAGGACATGGTGGGGGGGTATTACAATCCTCAACTTGAAACTATACTACAAAGCCACTGTGATAAAAACTGCATAGTACTGGTAAAGCAAATTGGACCATTGGAGTAGATTAGAAGATCCAGAAGCAACTCCAGACACACTAAGCTATCTCATTTTTGACAAAAGAGCCAAATACCCTCAGTGGAGGAAGGATAGCCTCTTTGACAAATGGTGCTGGAAAAACTGGACTTTAAACTGCTAAAGTCTAAAGCTAAACCCAGCTCTTTCACAGTGTACTAAAATAAAATCAAAGTGGATTAGGAACCTAAATGTTAAAACAGACACACTAAACCACAAACAAGTTAGGTAAAACTCTTGAAGACATTGGGTTAGGGAAAGATTTCATAAACAAATCCTCCATAGCACAAGAACTGGTAAAAGAAATTGATAAATGGGATATCATCCTATTGAGAGGTATCTGCACAGCAAAAGAAACCACCAGCAAAGCGAAAAGGCAACCAACAATATGGGAAAGTGTCTTTACCAGCCATTTCTCAGACAAAGGGTTACTATCTAGAATATATAAAGGGCTTAAAAAAATCAGTCCACCCAAATTTAAAGACCCAATTCAAAAATGGAAGTCTGAAATGAACAGACATTTTTCAGAGGAAGAAATAAAAGCAGCTAAGTAGCATGTGAAGAAATGTTCAACATCACTAGTCATTCAACAGATGCAAGGGAAAACAACATTAAGATTTCATTTCACTCCACAAAGAATGGCTGCTATCTCAGGATTAACCAGCAACAAATGTTGGCAAGGCTGCAGAGAAGAAGGAACTCTTCTCCATTGTTGGTAGGAATGTAGACTCGTACAACCCTGTGGAGATCAGTTTGGAGATTCCTCAAAAAACTACAATAAGAGGTGCCATTTGACCCTGCCATTTCTCTGCTAGGTATATACACAAAAGAATTGAAAGACTCATATAACAGTGACATATGTGCACCCGTGTTTATAGCACCCATAGTTTATAGTTTGTGATTGCTAAATCTTCAAAACAACCAAGATAAATGAAATGTCCAACTGGAGGCTGGATAAAAAAATCTGTGGTTCCACAGAATGGAGTATTACGCTGCCCTAATAAATAATAAGTTTGAATCATTTATATTTAAATGGATGTACCTTGAGGACATCCTCATAAGTAAAATAAATAGGTCACAGATGTGTAAATATCATATCTTTTCTCTGGTATGAGAAAACGAAGATGTAAATGAGTTCTAGAATGTATGTTATATATTGTGAAATAGAAAATACTCAAAACAAAATGGGGTGAAAGGGGAAACACAATGAGATTATAACATAAAAGAAAGGAAACAAAGTTATGTATATAGGAGGTAAAGGAGGTAGAGTGAGTAAGGGTATGGTGAAAAATGAGAATTAAGTTGTGTCATATACTGGTACAAATTCCTATTGTTGAGTGTAATCATGATGTGTATATGTAATGTGCCAATAAAGATTTCAATTAAATTTTTTAATCAAATAAAGATTCTCCCTAGTTCTTTTCCAGAAGAATTTAAGGTCACATATTTGGAATTCATGCTTCATTACAAAGATAGCTGGCAGATCTTCTGAAAATGTTAGAGCCTGAATTGAAAAGCATATCCAGCAACCTGAGCATCACTTTCATGTTAGAATGAGATATGCAAGAGAGACAGCAATAAATGAAGTCCTGGCCTCTGTGTGACTAGTGCACGTTCACTCTGTGATCACCTTCCTAGTATGTTAATATATGACCAGAATGGATTCACCTGGTAGTTTTCAGAATCTCCACATTGATTTTTTGTCATGTGGGGCAGAGTTGCTAATGCCATATAGAAGTCCTGAAGTTGATTCTTTATCCAAGATCAACATGATAAACCAAAAGCATCACAATTAATAAGAAGAGAGATGAATGCTACTGTTGAAAGACTGAAATGGAAGTCCTGACCTCAGGTGTTTTGAGATATAATTCTCAACTCCAAACACCCCAATCTCTGTTGTTTTGCTGAGATGGTTGTTGGTCCTCTGAAAACCACAATTTGGTGTTCATCCTCCTCCTTGCTTTTCCATCTATTATGGGTGCTAAAAAAGACTACAAGGGTGTTTTCTCAGTGAGAAATTTCTTCATTATATGTTAATATCCAAAAGAGCCAAGGAAGAAGTCTGACAATAAATACTATATAACATCACCTTAAACCAAGGCATGCACTTTATAGAAAAGAAGATATGACAATGGCCTTAATGTACATTCTTCTTATTCACAGGCTCTACCAACAAGCAGTCGTCAGCCTGAGAGAATAACAGAATCATCTTCCCAAAGTGCTACTGAGGCACCAAATGGAGATGACCCTGTAAGAATTATGGCACCATTGTCCAGGTTGGAACTATACAACCTAATACAGTGACCGCTCCATTGTACTGTGAGTTACATAGGCCAGAGGCCAAGAGAAGTAAGAATGGCCTCACTTACAATCGATCCCAGTAATTCACAATGTACCACCACAACTTTAGACATTATGGGTTAGGGTCTCTAATTCCCAAAGAAAAAAAGTTTTCCATGAGACAACAAAGCAGAATTGCCCTTAACATTTAGTTATGGCCATGACTCATTTTAGTTTCATTGCACCAAAAATTAATAGGTATGAAGAAGAGTTAAAATTTGACAAGAGTGATCAACTCTGATTCCCAGTAGGATATATAGAAGCTGTTATACAACACTGGCTAGCATTGAGGGGAATTGCTGTGGCATCTCTGGGTACTCTCCTGAAATTTTGAATGTTAAATGAAAATGGACAAATCCAGTAACCAGAAACCATAGCCAAAGAAAGACATGGTTACTGTAAAGAGGAGAATAAACATTAAGGGAAAAAAATGAAAATAAGTTATAGCCTCAAGACCAGATATAACCCCTGAAGCTGTAGTTTACCCTGTTAACATTCATCTTTTAAATTTTACCAAGAAAAGAAACCAGTAATGAATCTTAGGGCAATTATTCTTCAATGTAGCTGATTTACAGCATGAAACAAATGCTTCTGAACAGAACAATGGATCCATTAAGACTCCTTTCTAGAGAAGCCATTCATTGCTCCGACTAATGAATTTGTTAGCTACTAGGGAATTATAGCCACATTCTTCTTGGAAGTAGCAAAGAGAAGCTCTTTGCCCAAGATCTTTCTAGTTTCACTTAAATGGCTGGGTAATAAAGCACACAAAGAACTGCCTCCTCACCTCAATCCAGCATCTCTGATGGACCATCTCAGATACAGAGCTCCCACTAGATCTGCTAGGGCCTTGGGAACAAATGCATCACAACTAGGCAAGTTTCACCTTTTTCAAAACCTTGCTTCTTCCATTTCTTTCTAATCACTCCCAAAATACCTTAACATAAGCTT
This sequence comes from Petromus typicus, assembly GCA_004026965.1. NCBI lineage: Eukaryota > Metazoa > Chordata > Mammalia > Rodentia > Petromuridae > Petromus > Petromus typicus. The sequence continues at coordinate 10,604 of PVIR01021139.1, forward strand.
CTCCATAGAAATCTCTGACTGTTTCCAAAAATTCCATCCTAATAACCATGCAGACTATAATGAACACTGGTGCCACATGAGAATGCATTGAGAATGGGTTTGAAAGCAAGAAGAATTTAGTAGAATGTAGCTAAATAAAAGGTAAGAATAAGAGCAGTAGCTGGAGGAATAGGTACTTCAATAACCTCATTTTAAAATAGACATAATAACAGCAGTACACCTCCAAGATACTTTATTTTTTGTTTATGGAATGGAAGGATAATATTGATATCCTTCATACAGTATATTTTTATTAATTCTAACTTCGCAATTAAGAATTTGAGGTTCAGAAAAGTGATAATTTGATCCATCCTTTAGCCATCTTTAGGTGGGAGCCAGTCTACAAACTCTGGAAAATCTGACATTCCTACCCCTTCCCTCCTCTCTCAGAAGACAAGAGTGATTGCCCCCAGGGTAGAGAGAAGCTGGCTCACAATGCCAGACAAAACTTCTGTGCAGCTCCCTTTCTATGCATTACTCAGACCTGTCCTACTGGGGTCCTGAAATTGGCCAACATGATTTTTACTCCATGAAAATGAGCAACATCTGTGATCCAGGAAGGTGCTTTTTTTGTTTGTTTGTTTGTTTGTTTGTTTGTTTGTTTTTCAGAACAGAAAAACATACGGGGACACAATTTGGCCTTAAAATAAAGGAACTCCTCAACTGTAATAAGAAAGAACAAAGAAAAATGGATGAAAACTTGCAAAATAAGTAATATCAAAGACAGGAAATGAATGTTATGTCTATTTCCTCTTTGCAGAAAATAGCAAGGTCATCTACTAAGAGTTAAGGGACAGATGTGATACCAGGTGACTATGTGGAAGATTATTATCACAGTATAACTCCTGTAATACTAAGCAGGTATTGTAGCTATTATCAAATACACCCTTCCTAGTTCATAGCTTGACCATAATCATTAAAAAATACAAAATCCTCATCACAGAGTATGATGTAACTATCCTTAATAAATCCTTTTCTTCTACAAATCCAGAATTAAGGAACTCTTTCAAGTATTACTGCATATAAATTACCCTTAACTAGAGGAGTCCCTTGTGATTATTAGACTTAAATCTATCTTGGCCGGGGAGTTAGCTCAGTGGTTCCGGCGCCTGTCTTGCAAGCGCAAGGGCCCGGGTTCGATTCCCCGGTAACCATATAACAATACTGGGTGTGGAGACCCCACGCCCAGCAACAACCAGTACCACATACCACAGTGCCAGGCGTGGTGGCTCACGCCTGTAATCCCAGCACTCGGGAGGCAGAGGCAGGAGGATTGTGATGTGAGTTTGAGGCTGAGCTCAGGGCCAGCCTGAACCACAAAAGCGAGACCCTGTCTCAAAAAGCCTAAAAAAAAAAATCTATCTTATGTCTCAAATAGAAAAATAAATATAAGTTGCCTTTCTTCAGAATTTTATAAAGACTTGTTTTATCAGGTACTGGTGAAAGTTACTCTTTCTCATACAGGTCTCAGTGACCCTGCAGGCACATTTTGGCAGGGTTGCTCTGTATTTACTTTTAGTAATTAACACCAGGATCTGAAAAATGAAAGAAATTTGCATTTTTCAGTTTGATGAAAACAAAGTAGAAAAGAAGGAAAAAGATTGAAAAACTATGGCACTCCTGTCAAGCACATTAGGGGGAAAAGAAGCTGCAGGGCTGACTTAAGAATGAAGTTGATGTTAAATAATCTGATTCCCAAATAGGACGCACTCTGAAAAGTTGACACTCAGCCTCATGGCATCACTACCACATTCACATTCCTCGCAATACTAAGTCTATACACATTTGCTGATGTAATGACACTGCAAAAGCAATTTAATATATTTAAATATAAATTTATTGCAAGGAAATGTCAAATCTGTAAATAAAATTTAAAAAATGAAAGACAACTAAGAGGAGAGAATCCTAAGAGATTAATAGTACAAGTTTATCTAGACAAATCATGGCTTGGCTGAGGAGTATTTCTGCACTTTGCTTCCTCTTTGCACTTTTCATGAATGTAAAATTTCTATTCTGAAGAATGTATTTATTCAGGAAGGAAGGATTGAAAAAGCCCTTTCTTAGGGTCACTTACAAATTTTTCTGTGCTCTGCAACTGCAGCCACCAAATGACAGAAACAGCATACATAAAGATAACTATAATGCAACACAGAACCACAGAAGTACAGTTCATTTTTAGTAAAGATCAGATCAAAGATAATGGCATGAAGTCAAAGTAGCCTGGATGAGTTTCATAGTTTCATGTAGCTAGAGGATAAATGCAGATAGCTGCCAATTGTCTTTAGTTTAGAACCATGTCTTCTAAAATTCTGCCCATAATGCCAGGGGGCAGTGTATAGATTGATGCTTAATATTATCTGCAATGTACCCAAATAAGCATAGAAGGTGGAATCAATGTGATCTGATACACTGACACATTCTCAAGAAGTAAAGTAGCAGTGAGCAGAAAGTATGTTACTCAAAGGCAGAGACACATGTGCATGGCTTTTATGTGGGAGAAGTTCATGTCTTGTGCTGGCTCCCACCTCTCTCTCTCTTACCTCTCCCTGCCTTCTCTTCTCACTACAAACTCACCTACTTTGTTGAAGTATATATAGGATGATTTGTACCAATTAGTCTTTGTTCTAGATTGCTTCTAGCTCCCTGTCTGTATGATTCCCTGTTGTAGACCATCAAGAAAGGAAATTCCATTTGTACAACATAAGCATGGAATCTTTGAGATTCCAAGATGTGTGGTATTTCAGCTAACTTTAGTCAATCTAATGGTTCACCCAAATTGCTCAAAGCTTGAAGATACTCTAAGTTCAAAACAGTCAACTCTTCTCCAGTTGCACCCCATTGTGCCTAAACATTCCTTGCCTAAAGTCTCACTTAGCTTTCACACATTTCCCCCATGTCTTTGCATAGGCCGCCACAGTTTCATCTGTTCTTACAATTTACAAGAATTCCTGCTTCCCACATTTCCAGACCTTTTCATGCCAAGGAGGAGTCCATCTCATCAATGAAGTACACCTTGATGATACCCAGACCTCTTCCACAGCTTGCTGAATAGGGAGAACAGGATTTACTTTCATATCTCAAGTTGTGCTCTGATATATGACCTTAGAAAAACTGCCAATTTGCATTCATTTCCTCATCTTTGAAGTAGATATTATCTCTTAACTTATAGAGTTAAGTATTAAATGGACAAATTAAGAAAAATACTCAAAGCAATGCCAGAGCACACTAAGTATATGACAATCATTCTCTTTTATTAGTGGAAATAATTATGACAACAGTTACAATTAATGAAGCATTTACTGTCTTCCAGATGCTCTAGCCTGAATAACCTTGCAAAGCAGATATTAGAAGTGATTATTTTACCCAGGAGGAAAATACAGCCCAGAGCTGGGAAGAAAAACAACTTGCCAAAGGCTACGTACTGGTTCAGACAGCGATATAACTTTAATATGCTTCAACCAAACATGCAGTGCTTTTTCTATTTGTTTGCTTTTTATTTTGACACATTTCCCTCAGTTGTTATGGCAAAAATGGAGAGAAATGACATTTATAGAGTACTTCTTTTTGAAGGTCCTAGGCTAGTCTCATTTTTTCCAATTAATTTGGTTCTTACATGAGCCAGATGTCAACTTGGGTCACTCTACCCTGTGAGAAATATAGATTCTCCAGAGCGGTCTTTATCCCACACTTGAACAAAGGCCAATATGTTCCTGAGATTCTATTTTTCCAGGACAATTCTGACTTTGAGTTCCAATACCATGTCTTGGCTTTAACTTCTGGCTTTTGCTGAAACTGTCATCTTATTCATGTCTCTCCCCTCTCAACTATGGTCTCTGTTCTGCATTTTCCCTCACGTACAACTCTGGTTTTTCCTCTAAAGCATACACACAAGAAGGCTATACTTCACATTCACAGAACTAGAAGATGCTTAAACAACAAAAACACAAGCACTGAATGCTTCATTTCCCTGGCATCAAAGCACTTTTAATCCTCCCACATCTCCAAATGATGCCCATCTTCCCTTTTTGTTCACTAAGCTCCATTATCCTCCTCTTCTTCCCTTCAAAAGTCTCTTAGTATTTATTTTTCTCTGGGAAAAAAATCATTAAACTGTCTGTTCTATTGGTACTAAGAGGTAGAAAGAGGCAGATATAGTATCTCAAGATATAATTTGTCATCACGTACTGCACTCCAAAAAGAGTAGTCAGTCCATTTCGATTTCGTATGTCAGTATTTTCCCACTGGTACAAAGTCACATTGTAAAAATGCACTGCCAGTTCATACTGTCTACCTAGAGATGTTGTGTGTGCCCACTTCATTCTTAAACTCAGAGATTCTCATTAGAATATTCTGTCTTTTCCCCCACAGTATATGAAGATAAAAATTTATATAAAATGTATATAAATTTTGCATACAATAGGTGACAATAAGAATGTGGTATAGAAAAACTGTTAGAGGATTGTAGAAAAATTATCCCTTACAATATTATTCATCATTATTTAGAGACAAGAGGAGGTGTGTGTGTGTATATACAGAGATGGATCTATTATAGGGTTTTGACATGTACAATTATGGAGATTCAAAGTCTTACAAATGTAATTATCCAGCTGTAAGCTGTGGATCGAGGAAATTCTGTAGTGTGTTTGAAAGCCTAAGAGCTAAAGAGCTGGTGATATAGATTTCAGTCTGGCTTTGAAGGCATGAGAACTAGAAAGACAGATGGCAGAAAAAAACTGATGTCTAGCCCAAGCAGGCAGCCAGGGGGAATTCAGTCTTCCTGACCTTCTGGTTCTTCTGAGGCCTTCAGTCTGATGCCCTCCCAAGTGGAGGACAAACATAGGCTTTATTTACTCCTCTATTAAAATTCTAATCTCTTCCAGAAACATTCTTACAGGCACATATGAAACATTTAACCAATAACTAAACACCCAGCCAAGTTCTTACAGAACATTAACTACTATATCTGTCTCTCCAAAATAATCTTGGGGTCATAAATCTCATAAACCCAAAAGTATCAGACATAGAGTATAGATATAAAAAAGTAAAATGTGAAAAAGAAAATGGTGTAAATTGTCCAAAAAGGAAAGAGGATAAAGAGTAGAAGGAAAAAAAAAATAATCAAATGGGGTGACAACTTCAACTTATAGGGTTTTATCTATTATTTATTACACTCTTCTTTCTTTTCAACAAAGATCTATTCATTCCATAGGAATCTAGAGATAAATTCTTATTATTCTAAACCAATTGTTACAATCTTAGAATTTTCCAATTAATTATTAGTCATGCTTGACTAATAGATTTGACACCATATCAGATAGTAAAATGTAAAAGAGTAGTCCTAAGGATGAGTCTTACCATGGTTTCATCACACTTTATAAACAATAAAAGAAACACAAAGAAGCATTTGGCTTCTCTGTTGATGTTATATCTAAATCATCTGACTGAAGTGGCATAGCTATCTATTATGTGATCATTAAGGTAACCGGTTTGAAGCTAGCAGAGTGAACAACCAAAATAAGAAGGCTTGAAATATTTCTATCGCTTAACTTCTTGTCAGGGTAAACAAATTAAGTATATTAACAAAAACATACATAATTAAGGCAACCATAAAGTAGCAGTCATGTCTATGCTTTAATGTTGTAAGTTTACAAAATTATTTAGAGTTCATCTGTTGTGGGAGGCAAGAGAACTGGAGAAGAAATGTATCCTTTGTAGAGAAGAAAAAATTTGGTGGTTAAAAAAAGGAAACAAAGCTGTGTATATAAGGTATATAGGGTGGGGTTGCAGGAAGGGCAGTGGAATCAAGATGAGAATCAAAATGTGTCATTTACTGGTATAAACCCTCAGTGTTGAATGTGATCATAATGTGTGTGTGTGTGTGTGTGTATATATATATATATATATATATATATATATATATATATATATATATGTATATATAATGTACTAATAAAATCATTTTTTAAGACAGGCTTGTAGTTCAAACTAACCCTGAACTCATTATGTAGCCCAGGCTAGGCTTGAACTCACTACAATCCTCCTGCCTCTACCTCCTGAGTGCTGGGATTACAGGCGTGAGCCACCACAACCTGTAGAATCAGTTGTTTTTAAAAAAGAAATATACTCTTTTGCAGATGTAAAGTCAGTAAAAGTGAATATGAGAGTTCAAAGACAATGGAAAAAGGGGGTAGCTGAAGTGACTTTAGAAAAACCAAATCTACCTTGGTGATTGATTCAACACAGGTAAGTGAAAAAGAAAGAGGCGATAAAAATAATAGAATTTTAAAGATTGGGACACTCAAGTAAGAAGTCAAAAAGATAAATGTATTTATAAGATCAGATGAAAACTTGTTTCAGGCACAACATAGAGATACTGTGAGTGAAGCAACCATTAGGTAGATGAAAATAGCAAAATGGAACCGCAAGAGAGATTAGCTAGCCGACAGTCACAAAATGGCAGCATTTAATGACAAGACAAAGGAGACTGGAAAGTATACAAAGGAAGAATGGAAAGACACAGGGAGAGAGATTAAACAAAGAGAGGTACCTATTTATAAAAAACAGGGGAAATTCTTAAAGTTGCAGAAAATGCAGAAACTAGGATGCTAAAATATAGTGGAAATGAGCAAAGAAAATTTGTAGAGAGAAGAGGAAGGACAAAAGCAACAAACGCTTCTAAAGTAATGGAGAATATCAACACTGAGAAGATGACTATAACTTCCAAAGTCAGAGACCAATTAAGCCAATACAGAAAGGTGATTAAATGAAGTGGTTAGAAGTGAAAATTAAATTCCAAGGCATCAGGAGCCAAGTGATACTGAGAACAAATTGTTATTTAAAGATGTCTATATTTTCAAAAGAAAAAGATGTAATAATAAAAGACAAAATGTTTATTTAGGTATAAAGAATACCTGAGTATTTTTGAGAGCAAAATCAAAATAACAAAGAGAGATGAAAGATAATCCCATCATATCCTATCCAACAGAATCTGAGATTATCATGCTATTTGTTAAGGAAACAATTTCCTCAAAACACGTATGCAAGTGTATATGAGTAGGTATAAATGCTTACATAATAAAATGTTGTACATGTGCACACAAAAAAACTGGAATCTGGATATTATGGATCTAACTGGGACCTGAGAGTTACCATATACTCTAAGACAATAAGTTGTGGGTTGTTGTTTTTTTCACATTTTTTGTTTTGTTTTGTTTTGTTTTGGAGACAGGGTCTCACTTTGTAGTTCAGGCTGGTCCTGAATTCAGCAATCCTCCTGTCTCTGCATTCTGACTGCTGGGATTAGAAGCATGAGCCACCACCCTGTGCAATGTGATGCTGATTGCTGGTGGGTGTGAGTCTCCATGCCTAGCATGTTGTATGTGGTTACTGAGGATCAAACTCGGCCCTTGCACTAACAAGGCAGGTGCTGGAACTACTGAGCTAAATCCCCAGCCCAAGACAATGAGTTGTAATGTTTCAAAATACTAAGCACTGTCAGCTACCACAGCCTTCTTAGTTACAGTTCTCCTTACTGCAGCTTCCCTCTTTGACACCATTTTATGTTCTAGAAGATATTGAATGGCTCTCACACAATTTTTAATCACAATCGCTGACAAAAATGGGAAAGACTACAAAAACCACAAAGAGGCAAAGAAAGAAAAGTAGGCTGGATATGCATGTCAATAGTTCAAAACAGTTCCAGAAGCTGACCAGGAAACAATCATTGTAAGAGTAATTACCAGTTGACAAGTCTGTGTTGAAGGCTGGCCTTTGGCTAATGACAAGAACTCCTCTGAAGCCACAAGAAAACTGGAAATCAAGCATTTAAACTGCAGCAGAAAAACTGGCAAAAGGCCAGTGTGACTTCAAGGAACTTCAAGATGGTACATGGTATGAAATGACAGATTTCAGAACAACTTCCCCAGGCCCTGTGCCACAAGGACTCCCCACAGGGTTGACTCAGTTGTGGCCTCAATTCCAAGAATATATAACCCAGACTAAAAGAGTTGTCTGTGAGATGGAACAAGAATCCTAAGAAAGATGGAAGTCACAACAAACTGTCCTTGAAAGAGACAGATCTAGCTTCCTATCTCACACCAGTAAAATAGCAGAGAAGTTTTAAGGTTGAGAAGTAAATGGAGATAACAGAAATTAAGACTACATGTTATACTTGAAGTAAGGGAAAGAGAGGTAGAGACTCAGAGAGAACAAATGCATTTCAAGCCTATATCTAAAAGAATATAATAAGTAAATTTCTACTTTTAAAAATATGCACCTAATCCAATAAATTTTTATACTGAATGATCACCTAATGATAATAAATGAATGAAAAAAGTGATAGCAAAATTAAGCAGAAAGGAGGAAAAGAGAAGATCACAGGTTTTGACAAATACTTGGAAGCTATCAACAATATAGATTATGATCATAAAATATGATTGATAACTGAGACTTAAAAACCTTACCAAATCTAAAATATGTTTTTGTGGTGACTAAAAATTAGTATTAGAATGTTTTATCACAGCAGCTTTTGAGAATTTCAACTACCAGATACTTATAAATGTGTGATTGTGTAATAAGGCTAAAATCAGGAAAACTGGGTAAAAGTCTTTCAACAGAGAATCTGGTCTCTCAGACCCTCTGCCACATAAGAGCAAAGCAGTGACTTTTCAGGGCAAGATGCCAGCTTCCCATTACATCAGAGGCGGCATTGTTCTGGGGAAAGTGAAGCAATGAGACTTCACCAGCCAGCTCTTCAGTGTGGCTCTGGAGGTCCAACCACTGACTGTTGGCTTGTCAAACCTGAGAAGTGATACTCCTCAATAATTTCTTAGTTAAACCAGTAGAGAGGAATTGTATAATGTTTAAAATGTACCTATCTTATGGTCGAGCAGTTTTAATATTACAGATATGTACAATAGAAATATACACATATATCTACCCAAGGTTTGTAAAATGCTTATAGCAGCTCAAGAAAAGGATGGATATACTGTAGTATCTTCATACAATGAATACCACATAACAACTTAAAAAACACTACATGTACATGTGTTACATCACATGTAACACAGAAGATTCCCACTGACATCACTGAACAAAATATATAAAAATCAGGTGAATTCTTACCAAAAGACTCCATGTGTATCAAGTTTAAGACCAGGAAAAACTAATCACTGGTAATAGGAATCAGCATGGTTATTACCTATGAGTGTGTATATATATATATATATATATATATATATATATATATGCATTCATATATAATGGGAAGAGGCAAAGAACAGGCTTCACAGATGCTGAAAATGATCTATGTTATGACTGGCATATGTGCTATTTGCAGAATATATATGCGCATAAAAGTTTGTTGAATAGGAAGTCTCATATCAAGAAAAAGAAAGAGAGAAATGAAAGAAAAAGAAGGAAAGAAAGAAAAGAAGGGAAGGGAGGGAGGGAGGAAGGAAAGAAGGTTAGCACTGATTCAGTTGCTGCCAGCCAGAAGCCCAAAACAAAATAAGAATAAGGTAGAAATATATAGCAGTCTTATGTATGAGAAGATGGAAAAATTTACAGAAGACTGGAAGCTGTCCTCTTTCCACCAATGCTCCTCAGCTCTAGGGTAATGTCAGAGGAAGAGGACTAACATGCGTGTCCATGGCTTATGTTATTATGAGAGCCCTTTTCAGTGCCTTTTGGATTAAACTGTATGTCACTGTATGTTATTTTCATGCCTAGAAGAGTTAACAGGTGCAGGAAAATTAAAGCACTTCTTGGACAATAAAGAGCTAGGTAGTGGTGGTTGCTTTGATTCACCTTAGGCTGACTCCAGTGACTGTGCTTTCAGTGGCCCTTTGCTGGAGTATACAAGAGGCCTAGTTTTGGAGACTGAAGAGAAGATGCAAGGAATGGCTAAAAAGCCACAGTTGTTCAGGGAAAGCTTTCTACTGAGCAAGTTCAAACAGAAGTGAAAAACATTATCAAGAGATAAATTGGAAAATAAAATCTAAAGAATGAGAGGACATAATTAGTATAAAAGGAAGACAGTATAAAAAGAGAGGAGAGGTTAAGATTGAAGCTGAGAGACTTGGAAACAGAAAAACTGAAGACAGAAGAATGTTCCACTAGTGAGTAATGTTATGAACACCAATAATATACTTTTCATGTTTTTAAAACCAGATGAGAGAAATGCAGTACAGGCCTACAATTCGTCACAGGTAGCTGGTGATAAATTAGAAAGAAAATACCAGAAATGACAGAGTGGCACATCACTTACCAGGAATGAGGAATGGGAGAGCTGCATTGAGTGCAAGGTTCATGAGCAAGACAATGAAAGGTTAATGACAACTTGTTAAGGATTTAAGCAAAATCAGTCTTTCAAATTCACTTTCACTATCTTTTCACACGTTAAACTGTTTTTATTTCATTGATGGGAGGTTTCTTATTATGTTTTATTTATAGTTCTTGCAAAATTGGCTGGTCCTATAAATACAATGATGAGGAAATGTCTAGGAATTATTGTCCTAGGTTATGAAATCCTGGCCATCTAGTTTATATTGGTTTTACAATTATAAAAATGATGAAGCTGAAATTCTACAAGCTGAGAAAAATATTTTTGAATTTTCATGTTTTAGTTCCTTTTTTATCCTTTTTACCTTCCTAATAGTTCCTTTACATATACATAAAAATATAAGGAGAAAATAAAAAAAGGATGATGGAACACTCCCTTGAACTGAAGGGAACAGTATTAGGAAGGGGAGTTATTGGGGCCGGGGAGTTACCTCAGTGGTTCTGGCGCCTGTCTTGCAAGCGCAAGGGCCCGGGTTCGATTCCCCGGTAACCACATAACAATACTGGGTGTGGAGACCCACACCCAGCAGCAACAAGTACCACATACCACAGCGCCGGGCATGGTGGCTCACACCTGTAATCCCAGCACTCGGGAGACAGAGGCAGGAGGATTGTGATGTGAGTTGGAGGCTGAGCTCAGGGCCAGCCTGAACCACAAAGCGAGACCCTGTCTCAAAAAACCTAAAAAAAAAGGAAGGGGAGTTATTGATTCCGTTGTACTATTGATAAGGCCTGTTTCAAGTTTAAATGTTTCCTAAAGCAGATACAACATATTACATTTTTATAATTGTCCTTATTCTAAGCTTGTGTGACAAGATGATAGTCAGAGTCCCAGAAACAGTACTCTCATGTACTCCAGTGGTAAGAAAGTGGGTTTGCATCTCCCAGCCTCTTATAATTGATTCTTCCTGAAGGTCTGACCATTTTTAATTGATTGGTCATGAAAAGACCATTTCTCTGATGCTGTATCCAAGATTAGCAAGTCAAGTCATCTGGTAAGAATGCATTAAAATTCCTGGGCCAGGAGTTAGCTCAGTGGTTCCGGTGCCTGTTTTACAAGCGCTAGGACCTGGGTTCGATTCCCCGGTAACCACATACCTATATTGAGTGTGGAGACTCACGCCCAGCAGCAATCAGTACCGCATACCACAGTGCCGGGCGTGGTGGCTCATGCCTGTAATCCCAGCACTTGGGAGGCAGAGGCAGGAGGATTGCTATGATGTGAGTTTGAGGCTGAGCTCAGGGCCAGCCTGAACCACAAAAGTGAGACCCTGTCTCAAAAAACCTAAAAAAAAAAAAAAAAAAAAAGAATGCATTAAAATTCCTAAAATAATAGTGTCTCTTCTTATGTTTGAAATACATTTTATTTTCTGATATCTACTTTAGTACTTTCCACAAACCAGGGTTGTTCCATATTTCACCTTCATGTTCATATGCTTATTAATTTCTGCATTTGTTTCTTTGGGGTACCATTTCATTTTTTACAGGATATGCCTTCCAGGAAAAAGAAAAAGGAAGGATAATGATTAAGGAACCTAGAAAAGTGTGTCTTATTCTTACTTTTGTGTTATAAGCAAAGAACAGGAAAAATCTGTGTAAATAAATCACATACAAGTACCTGTAATGGAGATTTTCTAGAATGACACATTTTCAGATAGAGAACATGTACTAGAGATCCTATATTTTGAAGGTATCTTCATCAACTAGAAACATCCAAAGATATAAAAAGTACTATGGTGAGTTAAATAACAAATATTGTAAACTTCCACCTTCTGGTACAAATTAGCAAATAAAAAAAGACCCACTTTTATGAGGTTAACTAGATCTCTGACACATTTGCTTCTCAAGTGCAAATCAGACATTATGATCAGTAGACAGTAGTGTCTAAATCACTCCAATAGACTTCATTGACCATGGGGTTGAATACAAGAGAAAACACTTAAGTGGCTGTTTGAATTTTTTATACAACTGACTCACAAATTTCTCTAATTAGTCACTTCCTAATGTAAAATTTTTGTCAAGTCTCTCCCTTGAAAACAGATGTGATGACTACAGTGCTCATCTTTCCTGACCCAACGCAGAGCAAGAAAGGCAGGAAAAACCCAGGCAGCAGTTCAAGTGTCCACTCAAATTGGAATTACACGAGATGTTTTGGGTCACACGGGATCCCAGTGTCCAGGAATGTCACAGTCAGGGTTTATTTCAGGGACTATAGAGAGAGAACCTGACCGGCTATAGGAGTCACTGAGGGTAACAGGACAGATAGAGGACCCCAAACCTTACTAACTCGGCTGTAGCGACTCTGTTGGAAGTGGCCCTTTAACTCCCCAGATCCACTACCACTCTGGCCTCCTCTGCACTCCGCGCTGGGGGAGGAACTTGCTCTCCTCCAGGACACTTGAAACCAATCATACTGGTCAAATTACCATTAGAATTTCAGATCTCTCAGAAATCCAGGGTTAATTTACCTGAAGGAAATCTCTCCTCTGTCTTAATATTAGAACTTACTCAGATTCTTTGAAGGTAGAAATTTTGTTTCATGCATTTTATATCATTAGTATCTAGCATAGGCTTTACTAGAAAGCAGATACAGTATTCTATTGCTGCTTGTTGATATAGAAGTTATTAAGCACATTTTTTGACTAAATTTCTTAATATATTCTACACAGAAGTATTGTATGACTTTTTACAGAATAGGATATTAATATGTATTTAATTTTACAAAAATATAGTATGATGGATCTCACTAACTCAGAAACTTAATGGAATCACTGTTTCATAGAACATATTAGAATGCTATTTTTTATACACATAGCCATTCCCAATAATTTACAATTGGTTTTATACAGTTTATATTTTTCAAGGTGCATTCATGTATAGTGCTTGGTCATTACTACGAGGTAGGAAGGACTGGAAACCTGTTCTTTTCACAGATCAACCCAGAGAAGCCAGTATCTACTCAAGGTCTTGTTGAAAAGGCCAAGATCAGAACCAGGCCTCTTTCTACAGCAGCCTCAGTCATCCATCATCCTTGTAAAGAGAAGCCATGTACAACTGTTTTCTCCCTTATTTTCATATTCATGCTCCTGTATTGGTCATCAGATTCTCTGGATTCACAGTAAAAAGGATACCTTTAAGAGCTCATGGATCAATGTGCAGTTTGAACAGTGAAAATGCTTATTTTTCATGAGCAGCAAGGAATGAAGATCTAAAACCACCATATTATTCAAACCACTTAGCAGGACAAAAGCTCCAACTCCCACCAAACTCTACAGTCTCCCTGACTAAAAGTTGAGATCATTTGTAAAGAGGTTATGAAGGTGTTTGTTTTCTCATTAACCACATACACATTTGCTAGTTTTAAAAAATTATACTATAAAAGCTTTTTCAAACATATTCCCTGGGAAATTTTAATTTCTTAACATAGGCAACTGGTGTAAATTTACATGAAATAGTCCTTAAAGCAATAAACTGTTTAATAAGCATTTTAAGTAATCATGCTAATACTGTTTTTATATAAGTAAATATGTGCATACATATATATATTCATATTGAACCATTAATCTCACTGTTATTTAGTTTTTTCAAGAAGAATTTGAGCTCTTGAATAAAAATAAAAATTATTTTCATTTCAAAATCTTATTAAAGCCATTTAAATACCACTTTAAAATAATATTAGGTTTCTTAAAAAAACTAAATAAAATATTCTAATATCAAAAAATCAGACATATCTAGAACTAATGACCCTATCATCATATCCCAAATACTGAGCTGTTTTTATCTCCCCCTAAAGTTTCAAATTAATAATTATTTAAACCAGGGCCGGGGAGTTAGCTCAGTGGTTCCAGCGCCTGTCTTGCAAGCTCAAGGGCCCGGGTTCGATTCCCCAGTAACCACATAACCCACACCCAGCAGCAACCAGTACCACATACCACAGTGTCGGGTGTGGTGGCTCATGCCTGTACTCCCAGCACTCGGGAGGCAGAGGCAGGAGGATTGCTGTGATGTGAGTTGGAGGCTGAGCTCAGGGCCAGCCTGAACCACAAAGCGAGACCCTGTCTCAAAAAACCTAAAATAATAATAATAATAATTATTATTATTATTATTATTATTAAAACTAATTTTCTCCAAATATTCACTAGAATGTTGAGCAATATTTAAATACTATCAGTATTTAAATTTTCAAAATTGGAATTACTTATAGTACTATATATTTCAGATGTGCTCCTGAAGAAAAAAACCTAAAGATTAAAACTGTGATTTGTAGTATTCATAGGAAAAGACAGTTTTGAAAACTTAGGCTACAAATTGACAATATTTAACTATAACTGAACTGACACATTTGCTTTTTGAGTGCAAATCAGACTTTATGATCAGTCAACAATAGTGTCTAAATTAGTCCAATAGATTTCATTGACCATGGGGTTGAATACAAGAGAAAACACTTAAATAATTACTGTGACGATACAACGACTGTGCAAATCAGTATGGAGATTCCTCAAAAAACTAAAATAGAAATTCTATTTGACCCAGCTATTCCCTTAGCAAGTATCTTCCCAGACTCACATAGATGTACACATACTCATGTTCACAGTAAACTGTGTGTCTATCAACAGATAAATGGAGAGAGAAAATGTGGAGTTTAGCATACTACTGGGTAGTAAAAGATAAGCTTGAGTCATTTGTAAGCAAATGTATGCAAATCAAATACCCAAATTTAAATAGCACGTGGTTCCTTTTATATTTTAAAAAACCCACAAAATATAAATAAAATGTGAAGTAGCAAGGAAAAAAAGAGAAAAAAGATTTTGTTACCCAGGGTGGGCAATAAACTGATAAGTGTGCTTTAATTTAGTGTACTTTTCCAATGTGTTTTGTATTTTTTGACCTATTAGTCCAGTTGTTAATTTTTATATATGATAATTATCCTTACAACACAAGATTAGTGAATCTGATACTGGCAAAATAAAATAAGGATAGAGAGAAGGTGGAAAAAAGAATCCAGATGAGTTCTGTACATGTACAAACTGCCTGTACCACATGTAATCATTATATGCTACAAATATATACTAATAAAAACGAAAAATTTAAAAAAAGCCCAGAGAATTTTAGATTGTTTGTTACACTAAAGCACATTGCCATTAATACACCCTCAAAATACTTGCTTCCACTTTGAACACATTTATGCAATCGTGCCAACCACTTTCTGAAGCCATTTCAGTAATCCTCTTTTTTTTTTTAATCCTTATTGGTACATTACATATATACATCATGATTTCACTCCACAATGGGTATTTGGAATTTCAAATTTCAAAATACTTGCTTCCACCTTGAACCAACTTATGCAGTTGTGCCAGTCACTTTCTGAAGTCATTTCAGAAACCTTCTTTTTTTTTTTTTTTTTATCTTTATTGGTACATTACATACACGCATCATGCTTGCACTCCATAACGGGGATAGGTACCAGTATAACACACAACTTAATTCTCATTTTTTCCCATAGCCCTACCAACCTTACCACCCCCCCATATACATAAAATTTGTTTCCTTACTTTTTTGTTACACTCTCATTATTTTTCCCGCTTCACCCTATTTTACTTTGAGCATTTTCTATTTCACAATATATAACATACAATGCTAGGACTCGTTTAAATCTTTATTTTCTCATACCAGAGAAAAGATGTGATATGTACCTATCTGTGCCCTATTTATTTCACTTGTGAGGATACCCTCAAAGGATGTCCACTAAAGTATAAATGATTCAAATTTATCATTTTTTATGGCAGAGTAATACTCCATTCTGTAGAAGTACAACAACTTTTTTATGCAGTCTCCAGTTGAGAGACAGTAGGGTTGTTTCCAAGATGTAGCAAAAACAAATTGAGCGGCTATAAACATGGGTGCACATATGTCACTGTGATATCAGTCTTTTAATTCTTTTGTGTATATACTTAGGAGAGCAATGGCCGGGTCAAATGGGACCTCCAATCCTAGCTTTTTGAGGAATCTCCAAACTGATCTCCACAAGGGTTGTACAAGTCTACATTCCCACCAACAGTGGAGAAGGGTTCCTTCTTCTTCCCAGCCTCGCCAACATTTGCTGCTGGCTAATTCTGAAATGGAAGCCATTCTATGTGGAGTGAGATGAAATCTTAGTGTTGTTTTCTTTTGCATCTCTTGAATGACTAATGATGTTGAGCATTTCTTCACATCCTTCTTAGCTGTTCTTACTTCTTCCTCTGAAAAATATCTGTTAATTTCAGATGCCCTATTCTGAACTGGGTCATTAAATTTGGGTGGGCTGGTTTTTTTAGCTCTTTATATATTCTAGATAGTAGCCCTTTGTCTGAGAAACAGCTGGTAAAAATTTTTTCCCACATTGTTGGTTGCCTGTTTGCTCTGTTGGTGGATCCCTTTGCTGTGCAGAAGCTTTTTAAAAGAATGAGGTCCCATTGGTTGAATTCCTCAGACAATTCCTGTGCTACAGAAGTTTTGTTCATGAAGTCTTTCCCTAAGCCAATGTCTTCGACAGTTTTACCTAACCTGTTTTGCAGTAGGTTTAGAGTGTCTGTTTTAATATTTAGGTCTCTTATCCACTTTGATTTTAGCTTGGTACACAGTTAAAGAGTTAGGTCTAGTTTTAGTCTTTGGCAAGTTAAAGCCCAGTTTTTCCAGCACCATTTGTTAAAGAGGCTATCTTTCCTCCATTGAGGATATTTAGCACCTTTGTCAAAGATGAGGTGGCTCAGTATATCTGGAGTAGTTTCTGGATATTCTAGTCCACTCCATTGATCCTCAGGTCTGTTACTTTGGTAGTACCATGCCATTTTTATCACGGTGGATTTATGGTATAGTTTCAGGTTCGGAGTTGTGATACCCCTCACCATGGCCCTGTTGCTTAGAGTTGCTTTTGCTATTCTATGTCTTTTGTGGTTCCAGATGAAAGTTTGGATTTTTTCCTCAAGATCTGTTAAATATGCTATTGGAATTTAAATTGAGATTGCTTTGAATCTGTAGAGTAGTATTGGGAGTCTAGCCATTTTGACAATATTGGTGTTCCTACCCAGAAGCTAAGTAAGTCTTTCCGTTTTTTGATATCATCTTTTATCTCCTTTTTCAGAGTGCTATAGTTTTCAGAGTAGAGGTCTTTCACCTCCTTTGTTAGATTGATTCCTAGAGATTTTATTTTTGGGGGTGGTATTGTGAAAGAGACTAACTCCCCAATTTCTATCTCAGTGCGTCCACTGTTTGTGTATAAAAAGGCTATAGATTTTTGAACATTGACCTTGTAACCAGCTACACTGCTAAAATTGGCGATTAGGTCCAGCAGTTTTTTAAGTGAGTTTTTAGGATCCTCTAGAGAGAGTATCATGTCATCAGCAAATAATGATAATTTAAATTCTTCTTTTCCAGTCTTTATTCCTTTTCTTTCTTTCTCTTGCCTAATTGCAATGGCTAATATTTCCAGAACTATATTGAACAGAAGTGGTGAGAGAGGCCATCCTTGTCTTGTTCCTGATCTTAGTGTGAAAGGTTTCAATTTTTGACCATTTAGTATGATACTGGCGGATGGATTCTCATAGATAGCTTTTATTAGTTTGAGAAACAGAACATCTGTTCCGATCTTCTGTTTGGTTTTGAACATAAATGAGTGTTGTATTTTGTCAAATGCTTTTTCTGCATCAATAGAGATGACCATATGATTTTTGTCCTTAAGCCTATTAATATAGTGTATAACATTTATTGATTTATGTATGTTGAACCATCCTTGCATCCCTGGGATGAATCCAACTTGGTCAGGGTGTATAATCTTTTTGAAAATTTTCTGTATTCTGTTTGCCAGGATCTTATTGAAGATTTTTTCATCGATGTTCATTAAAGATATTGTCCTCTAGTTCTCTTTTTTTGGTTGAGTCTCTCTCTCTGCTTTTGGAATCAGGGTAATGGTTGCTTCCAGGAATGAGTTTGCGAGTACTGCTTCCCTTTCCATTTCATTGAAGAGTTTCAGAAGTAGAGGCACTAATTCTTCTTTAAAAGTTTTATAGAATTCATCAGTAAAACCATCAGGTCCAGGGCTTTTCTTTGCTGGTAAGTTTTTAATTACACTTTCAATTTCACAGATTGTTATTGGGGCATTTAACATTTCTATATCTTCTTTATTCAGCATTGGGAGTTCATATGTGTCTAGAAATCTATCCATTTCTTCTATATTTTCCATTTTATTGAAGTATAAATTTTCAAAGTAGGTGTTTATTATTCTCTGGACTTCCTCTGGATCGATACTAATTTCTCCATTCTCATTCCTAATAGCATAAATATGAACCTTTTCCTTCCTTTGTTTAATGAGGTTGGCTAAGGGTCTATCAATTTTGTTTATCCTCTCAAAGAACCAACTTTTCAATTCATTGATTTTTTGAACCATTCTCCTGGTTTCTATTGCATTAATTTCTGCTCTGATCCTTATAATTTCTTGCCTAGTGCGAGCTTTGGGTTTGTTTTGCTCCTCTCTTTCTAGTTGTTTGAGGTTCAGCATTAAATTGTTTATTTGAGCTTGCTCTGTTTTCTGGATGTAGACTTTCACTGCTATGAATTTTCTTCATAGAACTGCTTTCATTGTGTCCCATAAATTTCTATATGTTGTACTGAGGTTATCGTTTAATTGCAAGAATTGCTCAATTTCTTCTCTCCTTTCTTCTGTGACCCATTGGTTGGTCAACAGAGTTGTGTTCGGTTTCATTGTGTTTGTGAGCATCCCGGGCTTTCCTTTACTATTCAGCTCCAATTTCATAGTACTATGGTCCGATAGTATACAAGGGATAACTTCAATCCATTTGTATTTGCTTAAACCTATTCTATGAATGAGCACATGTTCTATTTTGGAGAATGTTGCATGAGCAGCTAAGAATGTAAATTCTGACTTTGTGAGGTTAAATACTCTGTAGGCATCTATTAAG
>PVIR01021140.1:0-29712 GCA_004026965.1 Petromus typicus
TGTGTCATATAGGCCGCCCCTTCGGGTGAAGTAACAGCCCTGGCTACACTGAAGCTGAAGCTTTTGTTTCAAGGGATTAAACCGCAAAGGAGGGAATATTCATTTACATCTGGAGAGGCAATCCTATTGGGGAGCTTCCGACAATCCCAAATCTGTTTCTATTTTGTCCACTCATGTTGAAAATAATTTTTTGCACTAACAGTTCTGTAAAAATTGTTCAGAATATTTCAAGGAAACTAAGGACAGCTGTTTGGCATGCCTTAGGTATTGATCATAAATATGCTTGATTGTTGTTGATAGAAAACAGCAGTCTTTGGCTGAGTCTAAGCAGCCCACCTTCACATGCCAAAGCTGTAAATCGCCCTTGGGAGTCCAGTTATGTAACATCACGTGAAATCAAACACTAGCAACCTTAAAAATAATAAACGAAAGCATAAGTAGCTTACTTTTTACCACTTTTCCCATCTCAGCCGACAGCTCGTGCATTCATTTAAAGAGAGGGACTATTTGGCAGTCTTTAAAATTAATTTGTAATTTAGGAACTTATAACACAATCCTAAAAGCAGGGCAACTTCTTGAATGACTCTGAAATATCTTTCACTTAGAAAAGAGAAAAAATAGCATAAGAAGAGAAATAAAAACAATACAGAAAGAAAAACAAACCGTTGTCTGATAAGTCAGTACAGAATGATAAGCACTTCAGTCACCATCTCTATCCAGCTGAGGTGGAACACACAGATTTAGTGTATGAAAATGTTACTGAGACAATGTTTTAAACGTGTCAAGTTAATTCTCTCTCACAGTCCTTGAAAACTGTGAATTTAACAGATTCTTTGACTTTGGCCCTCTTGTTGATGACTTTCACGGAAGTTTGTCATTTGTGAGAGAATTTCACAGAAAAGCTTCGCTGTGTTGATCCTTAGCATGGAAGGTGTTTATTTTTTCTCGTGAGTCAATCATTTTGTTTCCTCAGAGTAACATTAATGGCTGATGCTTATCGAAAAGATAAACAGCCTGTAAGAAAAATAAGCAAAGTGCTTTAATATAAACAGTTTTTTATAGGTCCTCATTTTACAAGTACTCAGTTACGTCAATTAAAAGTTTCTGCACAAATTATTTTCCTCGAAGCCACAGGGTAGGTAGAAGTGTTATCTAGCAGAGAGATACAAAATTTGAATAACTGGTGTGACGCAGCTCTCAGCTGTCGGGTGTGGCGGTGCATGGCTGCAATCCCAGCTCTTGGAAGGTTTAAGCATGATAATCACAAGTTCAAGCCCAGTGTAGGCAATTAAGGGGACCTCAACCAGAAAAAAAATCCCTCCTCTTATCTCCTTAGTACGCATATGTGGAGGATAACTTGCAAGATTTGGGAATCAGAAACTTCAGTATCTTTCAGTTCTGAATGTTTTAATGTGGCTCAAGCAGAGATCCCTGCGGTTGCAGAGTATTTCTCAAAAGTTTGCGTGGAATCATGAATGCCAGCAGATGGGCACTCCGAGTGTGCAGATCTCCTCCAGCCTGGCAGGAACAGGGGCCAAAAGCGCTGCCTGGGCTGAGCCAGTGCTAGTTCCAGCTTCTGTGACTCACAACTTTGTCTGCTGTGCATTTGTCACAATTGTAGGTGGCAGGGATCAGCTTTCTAGTGGTGCCCTCTGCACTATACGTATATACAGTCATAACGGCCGTGGAGCACATGCCTGTGTGGGTCAGTCATTTATTCATGTTTTATCGTACTATTTCCTTTCTTGTGAAAGTCTGTCTGTCCCATTTCTTCTTCATACATCTTATCATACCTTTTTACTTAGCTAAAGGCATCATCCTCAGAAATCATTAAAAAACATATAGAAATGGTGGGACACCATAGAACAAAGGGGACTTGCTATACAGATCACTTAAATTTATCTTAAATGAGTAATGTAAGGAAAGATTCCTAACTAATAAATTTGTAATCAATAAAATGTTTCACAATTTGTTATAAATAAAACTAAATACAATTTAAATACAGTTTATAGAATTAAAATAGAAAAACAGAAAATGTCAGCTTTTTAAAATTTATACATTTTGCTCAAGGAAATAATTGAATTATTTCCACAATTTTTAGTTTTTTTCTGATGAAATAAAGCATTTTAGATTATCATTCTGCTTGTAACCTGTATGATAGTGTCTTCTTTTTTTGGTGTAGGTTTGTTTTTTCCATGTAACAAAGAAGCACAGGAGCAGAAGTCTGGCTTTTGTGTAGAATGTGCATATGCAGCACTTCCAGGGAAAAGTGCAGCTTTGCTCAGCTGAGGACAGCACGTGTCTGGTCTCCTACCAGCCACGAATGTTCAGGTAGATTTTGTGTTTGTGTCTTACTCCTAATGTGGGTCCTTGTTCATGTGCCTTGTTTGGAAATGAAGGCCACTAAGTGTTTGAGCTGATGCTGTGGGTTTCTTCCCCTCTGGCAGGGAAGGCACATTTGAGGTGGATTCTCTGTAACTGAAGGTCCCCTTGGTTCCGAGGTGTTCCTGGCTGCCTGAGAGGAGTCACTTTAGGGTAGATGAGTGGGGCAGACAGTGGACCAAGGTTCTCAGGGACCAGCAGAATGGTCTGGGCTTTCTGGAGGCTCCTGTACTCACACTTGGAGCTTCTTGGGCAGACTGCTGTTTTTCAGTTGAGAAGACTGTTAGCTTTTTTGTTAGTTTCGTTTTAGTCCCCGAAATCTACACAAGTGGAAGTGAGCCTGGAAAGGAGAGTGCTATGACTTCCTCTTCCCCCGGGCCACTAGTTACCGGGTCAACTTCTATAAACTTTCCTCATCCTTCCACTTCTTCTTATTCTCCTTCACCTTCCCCCTCCTTTCCCCTGCTTCTTCTTCCTCCCCCCTCCCTTTTTCTCTCCCTCATTATAAGGTGCATTTCTGGATCTCTGTCCCAGATCTGTGAATATCTTCCCCTCCTTCTGCCAATCCCTTCTTCAAGTTCTGTGGATTGGAATTTTGTCTAGTTTGTATCATTCTTTCACTTAATGCTACCTGCTTCTATTTATTCAGCATATGGTAGTATCTTAATACTCATATAGTGACCATGAGTTTGATTTAAGGTTGATATTCAGAATATTTAAAATTCAGGCTGCATAGGAAAATGAGTCATGTTGCTGATATTATCAAACCATGCCAACTAATTGTGGAGCAGTTTTAGCTTCCATGCTGTCACCGCTGCAAAGGAACCCTGGGAAAGGAAGTATGGAGACGGTGCATGTTAGAATCTGCATTGTAGTCACGTATACAGTCTTGCTTTGTATTTGCATCAAATGAGGGAAACAAACAAAAACCTAAACACCCAACAGAAAGTAAGAGAAGAGATAATAAAGTCAACTTTCTGGCCCTCTATGCCATTTTCTCCTTCTAAACTTTTGAGTCTTGTGTATCTGATGGAAAAATGCAATGCTATGATAAAATGGCTTAAAAGAAGTTGCCATTTAGTTATGGCTAAAACTGAGAGACGACTTGATATGATTAATGATGTGCTATGAAATCCTCCTTTTGAAAAAAATACACATTTAAGTGTATTATTATTATTATTATGTATGAAGTAATTACGTATGTCTCAGATCTATCTATAAATCATTAAAATAGTCTTTTTCAGAAGCTCTTAGATGCTCACACAGGAGATTCCCATAAAAGCTGGCAAGTGTCTTCATGCAAAATGGTCACAACTGCCGGGGGATTCTAAGTGCACAAATAAAAGTACACATTTTCTTGGCCATATTCTATTTTTATCAAAACAGAATCAACTTCTCTTTCATGTCATTGTGTCATGATTATTCTCCTTTTGATTTGTATTGTTACTCATAATATAGCTATATTTGTAAAATGTCACAAATTCAGGCTCCAGCTGCGCAGCCGGCTGAAGTTAGCTCTCACACACTCCCTTCTGGGCGGCACCAGTGCTGCCCGCTGAAGACTGTGATGATTGACCCAGCTACAGATGGTGATGCCACCCTCGACTTGGGAAACTGCCCAATTCCTCCTCCATGTCCTACTGATGTGGCAAGAAGTCAGTTCACTGGCAATTTCCCACAAGAAGAATTCCCTGAAGCTTTTATGCTCTTGGTGTATTCTTTATACCAGTTATGTATTTAAAGATATTTTGAGAACTTTGACTGCCACTTTACAGAGTATCTTTTCAATGAAGAAATAGAAAATTCTTTTTCTTAGTATTAGGTGGATAGGTGGGTTTCTGAGGAATTTTTTTGTTAACCTTCAGGCAAGAGAATCACGGAGCTGATGATTTCCCTGCTCTGAAATGGTGCTGGGGAACTCAGGGCTATCAGATTTATATTCCATGAGACGAAGACAGGCAAGAAAAAGGATAAAGAATAGAATTGCTATATATCAGATTGTGAAAAGCTTTATGGAGAAAATAAAAGTGGAGGATGAGGAGCACCGCAGAACACCAAGAGACACCACAGAAAAGGTGATGTGTCTGGAGAGTGAGGAGGCCCTCGGTGGTCGGGTGAATCTTCAGGGTACAAGTGTGGGTCCAGGACAGGCGCCGTGATGAGAAGTGTGTGGCTGTGAGGACTTGGTGCTGGAGGAGCAGGAAGTGGCTGTGCCTCTGGAGAAGAAAGGGAGACAGGAGTCGGAGGTGATGATCAGACTGTGCACGTTCTTGTAGAACGTCATAGGGGAGGTGGTTTTCATTTTGCTTTGGGGTGGAGAGGAGCACTCTTAGGGAGGTTACAGTGTATGACTGTCATAATCTGAAGTTTTTTACAAAGAATCAGGTGTGGCCGATCTGTTGAGTAAGAAAAGACCTGGAATGGCAGAGAGGATAACAACTCAAAAGACTAGTTAAAATGTAGTGCAAAAAAAAAAAAAAAAAAAAAAAAAAAAAAAAAAAAAAAAAAAAAAAAAAAAAAAAAAAAGTCTAAGATCCAGGTGTGGTAACACATGCTTGTATCCTGGCACTCGGGGCTGAGGCAGGAGGGGCATGACATTGGGACCATTGTGGTTATATAATAAGTTCACAGCCAATCTGGACTGCAAAACAGAACAACGCAAACAGAGCAGAATCACTACAGAATACCCAGTGGCCGAGACCAGAGTGGGGTAAATGTGTGGAGTGGTTGGATTCGAGCCTTAAACACATAGGATGTGTCAAAGGACTGAGTGTGGAGTGGATGCCAAGAGTACACCGTGAGCAGCTACAGAGTCAGAGATGCTGGAAACCACGCTGAAGGTACTTCCAGGAGGCCAGAGATTTGCTATGGGGAGGCACAGTTGACCTCTGCTCTTCTCGAGTGTGAGACGGCTGCAGATCTCCACACAGAGACGGCAAGCGAATTTCTCCTTGCACTGCATTTCCTGGCCATGCAGCTGGGTATCTCAAAATTCCACTGGAAGAGAAAGATTGGAAGGTCCTGTCTCAGCGGACCAGGTCTGTTTTTCTCAAAAAAGTTCCAGCTGTTTCACTGCTTTCTCTGTGTCCTACCTCTGGGCTTTGGCTTCTACCTGATTAATTCAAGTGTTTAATTGACTCTTGTATGGAAAATGGATATCAATAATCTTTCCAGGGAAGCCATGAAGTTTGACAAAGAGTTCCTTATGTCCTCATGAGGCTCATGATGATAGTAAGAAATCCAGAAAGAGAGAGAGAGAATTAGCATTAGCATAGGTTTCTCTGTCCTCCTAAACAAAGATAATTCAAACTTCCATATAAAAATATGAAGACATAAGCATTTATTACTATCAAGGACCTTTTGCAGGAAAGAAAGAGGCCAAAGCAAGCAGGTTGCTCCTGGTGGCAGGTCCACAGGGCCTCCCCCTCACAGCCTGGCTGGTTGAGGCTGTGGAGGGGAGAGATAAGGTGGAGTGCTCACAACTTAGCAACATCTCCAAGTATTGTCAATAAACGCTGCAGGCTGCACTGGGGCCGGACGATAGGATGCGATAACATTGTCCAATTGAAGCAGCACTTCAGTATCTAATCTCGGGGTTAGAGGAGATCTAGGAGTTCACACCACTGAAACCATGTCAGGGTGGAATTTATAGCTCTTCTGGCTGATATTAATAACAGTCACAGATTAGGGGAGGCAAATGAAGATACAGCGTGGAAACTTGCACTTTCTGTGGAGGGGGATCTACCACCCAAATGTGTTGTAGTAGAAACGAAAGCATCTGGTTCCCACTATCGTCATGTTTTGTATAAATATTTCCAAAGATATAGTTCCTTGATAATGGCCTTCGGTAAATTCATTTAAGAAAAATCTGGCTCCACACCAACATTTCCCTGAACAGCCTTCTGCCTTCACATATGAGATGCTATTCGGCCCCAGCTTCTCAGAGTTAGCATGATGCAGAGATGGTCTGCATGGAGCTGAGAGTGAACAAACAAGAAATCCAGAGAGGTGTGTTGCTGCCTCACCAACAAGGGTCAAGGAACCAGGAGAGGGGCTCAGAAAAGAGTGAGCAGAGGGGGAAGGCGGAGAGGGATGGAGTGCGAGAGACGACAAATAGGAAACAGAAGCCTGGACGGGAAAACGCCGTTTCAGAAAATAATCTTCTAAATTCTGTTTTAAAGTCATGCCTAGAAGCTGTCCGAACTACAGCCAAATAATAAGATTATGTCTGCTTCCCAGTCCTCGGACTGTCAAGCTCGCTTAAAGTGATGCCTGTAATGTATCTGGTGTGGTTACTTTTGTTTTATAGCAGCAGAAGGAATCCCCTCCATTAGGCATAAATTGTTTACAGGTTGGTTTTTTTTTTTTTTTTTTGGTTGCCCAATTTGGATGGAAATTTCAAAGTGAACATTTTTACTTTATATATATATTTTTGATCCAACTAACAAATACAGCCGCCTCAACAGAAACAAAAATCATTACACACAGCCAGTAATTCTATTTCGTGAGCAATGCAGAAGATTCATATGTTATGCTAACTTTATGTCAACATAAGGGAAACCTTGCTCGTTTTCGTTTTATAAATATATTACAGCATGGTATTAACGATGTTACCAGCTCACAATACAGATGGCGGTAGGACTGACATCAGGATCATCAGATTCTGTTTGGAAACTCAGTGTACTGTTTGTTGTTGCACCCTGTCCTCTGCACATTTCTTCCTTTTATCCCCAGAAATATTGACAGTTTAAATATAAGCATTTAAACATGGGAAGAAGACAGCATTCCTACTAACATATGTGACAATGCAGTTATTTTTCCAGCTAAGGATTTTATTAATTCCTTTATATTGTTTTTCAGCAGGATTAGGGAGATTGTGGTTCTAGGGATTGAGCTCAGGGTTTTGAGCAGGCTGGTCAAGCACTCTACCACTGCGCTGTGCCTCAAATCTTCTGCTATTTATCTTGAGAAAGGCTCTTGTTGAATTGCCCAGCCTGGCCTTGAACTTGAAGTACTCCCACCTTAGCCTCCAAGGTAGGTGAGATTACAGGGTGGAAAAATGTTTTCATTTCCTAAGGATGCTTACTTACATGACTAGTTAGGAATATTGCTGTTTTCCAAATGGCCTGCACTTCACAATGTTGATGTTATTAATAATCCTAATCATTAGTAGCTTGACAGCTCCATAAGTGAATGATTAGCTAATTTTCTGGGTTTTATTCTGGGAAATGAACACTCAGTCCTGGATTGAAGATAATTGGAGAAAATGAAATCCATCCTCTTTTCAGGACTTGCTGTGCTGTCTCTTGGATCTGAGTGGACGGTTTGCTCACAACACCTACCATTAGCTGCGGGACCAAATGGTAACAATTTCAGTCTCTTTTGCTATCACTTTTACTGTTGTATAAGATGCGTTTTGGGAACATTAAAAGAATTCAGAGATCCAAACTAACAGGAAGTGTACGGGGGACTTCGCTCTTCCATGCAAATTGTAATGATCATCTGGAGTGTTCTGGCAGGATTTTGTAACAAAATAGCTTTGAACATTTCGATCCTCTCCACAAAAACTCTTGGAACTGTAGTCTTCTTGCCCTGTAAATCTGCAGTGTTTCTTTTTTTGTCAGTAGGCTCATGGAAAGCCTTAAAAAGACACATTTATTTCATTTATGAGGAATTAAACCCAGGTTTGGAGATCTTGTCTCACCCACTACTGTTGGCTCTCTTTGGAACAGTTTTGTGGTGGCCCTGGGCCCCAGGAAACAGTGTAACATGTGTTGGCAACCTTGCAAACTAAATTTAGAGTCCCTTAGATTCAATATTGGGGTATTTATTGGGAGTAGAGCTTGCCTTGAGCCTTCTTTGCAGGCTGCTGTTCAGCGAGGGCAGCAGTTGGGGATGAAGTTTCTTGTACAGCCTTGATGATGTCTAATGCAAGACTAATGCACTCCCTTGCACACCTCGTTATGGATAAATCACTCTGTTAACACTTACCAGCCTTACATGTGATTTCCAACTAGCCTAGGGCCTGTATTTTCTGGGTAGCTTTCATTTGTACAATCAGAATTATCCTAAAAACAATAGAAAAAGAAGAAATAGAAGAATGGAGGTTTTTTTTTTTTTTTGTGACATCTCGCTTTGCGTTGCTTTAAATGTACTACTTGCTCTGAATTACTCGTAGAAACAATTTCTACCATTGGTAGCATGGACACATAACAAAGACTGCAGAAGTGGAAAATCTTGTTGAGACTACTTACCCCACTTAAGAAAGATCAGTGGCATGACAGTAAGTGTATAACAACTTTCTTTAAAAAAAAAAAAGGCAAAATTTATGTCATTCACAGACTCATGGAACATAAATAAGAGGTCCCCAAATGCCCATCTGCTTCCCAGTACCAGGTCACTGCCTGAGCCCCACAACCTGTCCTGTCAGGGTAACACTAGATTCTCATAGGAACTTGAATCCTGCTGAGAACTGAGTGTTCAAGGTGAAGGCCATGTGCCTCCTTGAATAGCGCAAAACTACCCCCACTGTGTCCTCAGAACAGATCACTCAACCTGAAAAGATTGGGGACCCCTTGGTATAAGTGACCCATTCTAATGGCCTGATGTCAATGGTTCTCAATATTCTTAAAATTTTTACAAAAGGCTCTAGCAATTGCTGACTCTGCTATAGGCATGGAATAGAGGCAATTTTGTGTTTTCCTTTTGTTGTTATGTTTAGAGCTGTGTTCAGTGATATCCATCAAGGGAGTGTAAAAATGCTCACAATGAAAAAGGACTGTTTATGTTGTGGGACTTTAGGATTTGGGAGCTAGAGGACTTATGAGGACTGCTGCTTTAACATCTTTATCTTAGAGAAACTTAGGTCCGGAATGAAAGGGATTTTGTTTGGAAAGTTGCAGTGGCAGCAATGCACCTGGAACCACTGGGACTCAGTGAACTTATGCTCACTCTTCTTTTCATTTTTAACTGTATTTCTGATTTGCTGGCTCACACAGATTATTTTGAGTTGCTTAGTTTTTTCTCAGTCTTGGCAGAAGTACTTCGCTGCTTAGTTGTTATAATCAACTGTGAAATCTCAAGAGAATTAAGGCATGAGTTAGGAAATGACTTCTCGTGTATTTAGTGAACAAGATAATGACTGTGCAGTCTTAAAAAGAGGAGATAAACTGTAGAGAAGGAACACATGCCTTGGTAGCTGTGATGTTGTTCTCCATCCTATTACCTCAGATCTCGGCCGAATGTGCATGACCACACAGTTTGGTCTTCTGTGACTTTAACTAGAATGCCATTCTACATTTCACTTAGCTGGGACTTCTAATGGCTGTTGCTCCCCGAGATAAATCTATTACAGTCAATTTTCATCACAGTTCTTTTCTGCTTAATGCAAATAACAAAAAAGGGCTGCCTTCTCTCCAGCCCATTAAACCCAAAGCTCTTCAAATTAAACAGGAATTGAATGTTTTTCTCACCTCGTCTTCAGCACCAGCACAGGGCCTGGCCCAGGAAGTGTCAGGCTCACTTTTCCCTGGATATTGTGCCCTGCACATGGTGATGACTGGAAACCCCACTGTACACATGCAGAGATAAGGGGCTTTCCAGAGTCTGCAGCTGGTGAGTAGCAGTAGCCAGACTGAGACCCGGTTCTGCAGGTGGCACTCTGAATGCCTCACCCTGCTACCATCATGGATGTTTGACCACCTGGCTCTCCAGTCTGATGTCTGTCCATCCCCTGCATGCACATTCTCCAGATCTCTGGCTGAGTTGGTCTCAGGCACCCTAGTCCTCTCAGTACGATCAACAGGGCGTTAGAAATCCTCTATGCTTTTGCCAAAATTGTTCCCTTCACCTTTGCCTTTGGATCTCCTCTTCAACAGGCAAAGCTTTTCTCTATTCCTTGAAGCCCCATCAGAGTGTCCTCTCCTCCTGGACTCAGTCACCTGCTTGTCTCATACATGTCAGGTCTCCCTGGGGAGCTGAGTGTTTACATCACTTTGGAAGGGAACAATGCATTAGGCTTCTTTTATTATCCTGTGCAACCTGCATAACACTCTAGGAATCAATCAAATGTGTAGTGAATATCTGAATGTTTAAAAATGTATTGGACTAAAACAGATCACATCACCATAAATCCTCACTTTTTACTTCAAACATACTTGTCCCATCATTCTTGCCACTTTTTGAAGCAGCCTCGGAATCTCTTTTTGAGTGTCTTTCCAAAGTATGATCACAAACAGGTCAGTGCTTCTGCCGAGCACCGCCTAATGGAAAGGCAGCTTGTAGAAATGTGTGTGTCCTCATCCACCTTAGTCACCAGGTCTGAATTGACCACAAAGTCAATGTTTGGAACCAGAGAGGCAGCCACACAGCACACTGCAGACACTCCCAGTCTAGGACTTCCAGAACTTCTTCAGAAAGTGATAAGAATGATGGGGTGAACAGACTTGACGCCAGGAGCAGTATTGTGAGGGGGATTTGTAACAGTGTTTCTGTGAGTATAACACATTTTAAACACTTAAACACATTCTTGTTGCAGTTTTCAGTGATATCTCAGTATATGCTGATGACAATTTTATCAGCTGTGCAAGTATTTGCAAAGATTTTACCTGCACCTCAGAATTGAGATCCTGGAGAAGAGTGCTGCATCTCAGATGGCTTTCAGTCAGCCAGGTGACTTCGGAAGAGACGTAGAGTGCAGTCCCCCTACGAAGAAAGCTGGCTTGAGGACCAACACTGAACATTTCAGAATGAGGCAAAGGTAGCAGAAAAATAATGGGATTAGAGTGGATGTCAGGCTAAATAGGAATTAGCAGCGTCTCTTCCTGAAGCATGCATAAATAAAAGAACATCGGGCAAGAAGTCTGGGCTAATCCTCTTACTCGACTGGGCATAGGCCGGGCTTTCTTAGGAATAATTCTCCCACTTCTGAGTTGATCTCTTTCTGTGGAGGTGATGAGGAAAGGACTGTAACAGTGGGGATTTGGATGATGTATTAGGAAGATACTAGAAAAGAAAAACAGCGTAAGTTCATAAGGGCTTCTGTCCTTTGAAAACCATCTGAATTATAGTAATGGTTTTGCAAACAGTAGCTCTTACACCAAAACAGAATTAGTCTTCTCAGCAGGTACCTTGCACTTTGTTATAGTTGTGCCAATCTGACAGCTAAAAACTTCCAGTAACACTAATCTCACATGGCAGTAGTGTGACCTACTCCCAGGTAATGCCAAGAGTGGGCTCTTAGGGTCCAGGCAGCTCCTGGGGCATAGTGCGTCCTTCCAAGATACGTTTGAGGAGCCCTTGACTCTTCGTTTGAATTACTGAGTCAAATTGCTAGGTTAGGCCCCTGAATGCACTGTACCTAATGACAAAGACGGCGTGGGAAAGGAGATCCTTTACTCTGAGTTCTGTGATAGTGATGGTGAGTGTTAGTAACTGTGGAAGCTCAGGGCTGTCGTCAGTTCCATGTCTCCCAGCATGAGATGTCTCTTCCTACAGTTTCAGCGTTTGTATAACTGACTTTTGTGGATTTGGCAACAGTAGAGTCGTTTCATATTTGCTGTATCTGATGACAGTTTTTGAGGTGGCATTACTATAGTTTTCTTACGGAAGTTAAACATCTTGCAATGAGGTTGCAATAAATGCTTGATTGTATGGTCTTCTTACTGTGTTACTGAGCCTCCGATACTACTCTTTCTGACCAGGTTCCTGAATTTAACTTTAATTTTCATTAGACTTTTACAAAAATCTTAAGCAAACAAATATGTGTGAAATGGGTATGTTCAAACCCAGAAGTGTAGTCAAGACCAACTGAGACTTATTTTTTTACAAGTACAAAATTCTGTGTGAAATGAAGCAGACTAATGAAGTGTCTACCTTATACGTTACTTACTAAGGAAGGCGATATGGTGGAATAGTGAGAAATCATTAGTATCACATAATATCACAAGTGTGTAAATGATTTTGTTATTAGCATTACAGGTTATTTTAAAAGTTAATTTTATTGTGAAATAGATACATTATATATATATATATATATATATATATATATATATATATATAATGATCATACTCAACACTCACAATTTGTACCAGTATATGACATGACTTGATTCTCATTTTTTCCCATTCCCCTACTCAACCTACAATCCCTACCCCTATATACATAAGTTTTTTCCCTTTTTTTGTTACCATCACAATTTTTTATTTCCCCTCATGACCCCTCCACCCACATTTCTCTCTGAAAACAGGTTATATTTTTAATGTTTGCTTCATGTTCATCATTTCCTATTCCTTGACGTGTTGGACTTTTGCCTCCAGTAGGCTTAATGGTGGAATATCTTTACACTCACCCTCCCCAAATGGCTATCTTTTGACATGCTAATTTTTCACAGGCTAAAGCTGCAGCCTGTTAGAAGTAAATGCATTCCTTCCAGGCTCCAATGATGGACTCAGCTCTGATGACCCCTGACATTTCACAGGCATTGATGAGGTGCCGTCCCCTCTCTGGGAATAATCTAAACATTGATCCCAATGAACAGAGTGGAGCCCGAGATAAGCGGGGCAAATGTGTTTATAGACATTTTGAGATCCTTCAAACTGTATTACTGAAGGCTGAACCCTTCCACTTCTACAGGGTGGGGGCAGGGAAGGAGGCACTCCTTGCAAACCAGTCAAATGCATGGCTTTGAATCCTGGCACACCTTATTAGGGTAGCAAAATTCACAGCATGCTTGATTTCTGCTATGTGGAGATGAAACTTCCTGACAGAAGTGGGATAACATTGGATTATTCCAAATAAATTTCTCTTTGCACTCTTCGATATGCTGGCATATTTTAAAGAGATAAGAATGAGTTTAAAATGTTATCAGAGAACATAGACTGCACTAGATACTTGGTTTGAGTTTTCTTAAATATTCTAAACCAGGTTGTAGATAAAAGACTGAAGTGACTTTTGTGCTAATTCAGGACTTAGGGCTGACAACTCAGGCTCCCAGTGAGTGTGGGGAAACATCTTATACCTAAGTGAACTACAGCTCTTAATTTCAGCCCATTTTTTGCTTACATTTGGTGATAGTGCAGGTTCAAGATTGGAAATATATTTTCTAACATGAAAAGCGATAGCCAGGAACATATAAATATATCTTTGTTATTAAGGAGTTATTTTATGGATCTCAGCAATAAACAGAAGTTGTCCCTAGATGTAACTATCCCAGGATAAGAATTTTCAGTTCTTTACATTTTGGCTTTCCTCTTGGTGCCTGGCACAAAGCAGATACTTAGTATGTATATTTGAGTGAATAAGAATTTATCTGAGATGTGTTTATTTAACAGTTTTGGAAAGAGTATGTCTGTCCTGAGGACTTTCCAGCTAGGCAGTGAGTGCAATCTTATTATTCATACGAGTTCATGAGAAGTCTTCCATACAGGCATTAGGTATTCAGACCACATAAATAGCATTCCACCCACATCAAAAGGACTTTTGAGTACCGCTTGTTTTTCCATGTCAACTGATTAGAGATATGAAATGTTGTCATGTGAGGAAACTATTGTACAGTGTTCAGTGGCCTCTCAAGTCATCATTTCCATTATAAATTAATGAGCTGGCCTTGATATTTTAGTCATTTGTTCTTAGAGCTCGGAAATACTAGTCTGTCCCTGGGAGACAGTGTAACGGATGGCAGTGAAATACACTAAGCACTGTGTGGGGTTTGAGAATGAGAGGATCCTTGCTCTGCAAGAGCAAATTGGATTGAGGCAAAAATAATACCTAACCCTAAATAAGCTGTAACGATCAGTGCCATTGTATGGTACGAAATATGTAAGTGGGCACCAAAGAACTGTGGAGCAGTTAAGGGCCTCTTTTTAGAAGAAGAAAATAAAAACAGATTGGGCTGTGAAAATGAGAGAATCACTAGAAAAGAAAATGCTATGGCTCAGATGTAAAGATCACACGGTGGACAGGTCAAGTAGAGGGTAAATGGTCTATGGTAGGAAAAATATATGGATAAATTAGATAAATAAAAACTTATCAGAAGTGAAAGGGGATGGGAATAAGGCCTTAAGTAGCATCTTTGATGCCAGAGTTTTGAAAGTGGCTGTGCAGTTTTCCATTGCTGAATCATGAAGCATCTTCTTTTGTGTCTCAACATAATGTGTAAGTATTTCCCATGTGTCTTCTTGTTGATTAGGACTTGGCCGGGTGGCTTTCCTGCCAAGTGACCCAGGGCCACTTGTAAGCTGTCATTTCGCGGTGACAGGACCATGCAACTCAAATTCTTGTCCCTTGCTATGGCTGGGTGGCTGGAAGGCCAGACTGCACTGACATGACAGGAGGGCCGGCTTCATCTGTCCGCTTAGTATCCAAGGCTTCCCAGTGTTTTCATACCATATATACCATCATCAAGATGTGATGGCCTTGTGTGTACCATCAGGTTGGTTGGAATTATAAACTGTTAGATTCTGTGAGTTATGATACGATGGCTCTGTGGATTTCAGAAGTGCAAGGCTTTTTAAGGAAATCTAACATTAAAGAGCCATTTGGAATGATGTCACTTGCACCATATTTTTATTGTTGAAACTAGTCACAAAGCTGGCCACATGTCCTGAGTGAAAACCGTCGGCCCAAAAGCATGAGTCTGAGGAGGCACCACCTGCTCGAGGTCACACCTGCAGGGTCAACCAAGTCACCCTATTTTGTAGGTTGTACTAGCAAGTACAGAGCTTCTCTTTAGGAGATGATAATCTCTCTTATCTTTATATATTAGAAAATCTCCACTAAATAAAAAGTGATAGGAATTATTGAACAATGATATGTGGTTCCTCAATAATTTTTAGGATTTTTCTAAAAATATTTAATGTATTCAACCTCATTCTTGTGGAAAGTCTCTAATACTAAATATGCCCAAGTTGAAGGGCTGTGATGCTGTCTTCCCTGAACAAGACTTACTGTCAAAAGTCCTAGATTTTCAAGAAGCAAAATTGGTGTTAGTTGTGCCACCGTAAACCATCCCTTAATGTCCATAAGTTTCTTTTTTAAATTTTTATGTAATTCTTTTTTTTCCTTTATTGAGTTTATTGGTACCTTTTATATGTACATTATGATCACATTCAACATTGAGAATTGGTACCTGTACATGATGTATCTTGAGTCTCATCTTCCTATTCCCCTACATTCCTTAAAACCCTCCACCCCTATATACATAAGCTTTAAAGAAAGTAAAGAACAGTAAGAAAAAAATTTGATGGTAAAACAAAAAAAGGAAATGCCCCTAAGTTTCATAGAGCTGTGCACCCCAACCATGTCATGTTTCTGTCCACAGATGTCCCCATCTATAAAGTAAAGGGTAATAAATTTGGTCCAAATTCTCAGAATTTGAGAGCTGAAATGAATATACAGTGTTTTGTATTCTCAAACAGTTTCATTTAATCAAGTCAATACCAATGCGAGATAGCACTGACAGAAAAATATTGATGTTTTATAGTTACTGTTAAAAACTAGTCCTAAATATCAACTAATCCATCTAATGATCTTTCTTGCATAAGGTATATGTTAAGATATACCCAAAAGTTGAATATTCCCTGAGATGAAGCCTTTGAAAATGTAAAAAGCAGAAAAAGGAAATTTACTTTTGCCAACACTCTGCTCAGGTCATGCCAACTGCTCGTGCTGTCTGTGTCGGCCTGTTGCTCATTCTTTCCCCAGTCTTCCCTGGGGCTTCTCGCTAGGCAGAGACTGCCCTGGCCAGCGCTGGGCGTGCAGCTTTCTCCAAAGGTGATCATTTCACATCTGTGCTGGGCAGCAGTCACCCACCTGGTGTGACCAAGTGGCACTTGGAATTGGCTGTTGTTGCTGATGAAAAGAAGCTTAGATTATGAGAATTTAAATGGATTTCAGCATAAATGTGGTGGGTGGCCCTGGGTGGGGTGTTGTCAACTAGCCACTGTGTTGTCCCGTCTGCCCACCCTTCATTTCTGCTTCTTTATGAGGAAGTCCCCCACATTTTGCTGGTGGTGCATCTCTTTCCCTCACACTCTGTAACCTCACCCTTCTTCAGTTAGAGGCAGACTTTCAAGACTGCTTACAAATGAGAGGCCAGTTGGCAGCAAGAATGCTGGTAACCTTCCTCTCAGCATTTGGAACTCAGGAATTTGAATCTATAATTTTTCTCAAATACCAGCCAATGGAAAAAAATTAAAAATTAGAATGAAAACATGTGAACTAACTGTGTGCTAAACCCCAGTCATAGTTTGAGGAACCAAAATACCACATCTGGGTGGTAAAGGAGCCCGCATGAGTGTGGAAAAGCCTTCTCACTTCTCGAGTCCGCAGAGCATCTTACATGGCTTAGTTTTGTTTTTTTTTTAGCTTTGTCCCAATTAAAAGTTCATTTTGTCATGCTCTTTTCACCTAATTTTTAAATCTTAGGGAATTGAATCTACACATTTCTGATCAGTGTAGATTTAGTTAACTCACTGAAATGTGTGTGGTAAGAGTTGTTTGGGGGAGGTTCCAGAATCCTGTGAGTCTGTGGAATCAGGAAAAGACAGCAATAGTTTTACTTGAGATTCAAAGGCTGAGGGTGATTTGGCCAAAGTCTGCACAACCCGCAGGCCAGTTAAATGCGGGCACTGCTGATTGCACACGAGCACTGGGGGGCATGCTATACCTTCATCTGCCACACAGGACCCAAATGGGCATGGAAATCCCGGAGCGCCTCCCTGCAGAGTCCAGTGAGAGAGAAGGACAGTGCACAGCAGAATACCTGTGTGGTCTTGTGTCGGGATTCTGCACACAAGCCCTCAGTTGTCGTCATGAACGCCTGTCAGCCACGTCTTGTCTTTACCCTTTCAAAGTCAGCACAGCGGTAAATAGACCGTAGTCAGTCCTGTGCAGAGCATGAACCCCTTGGGGCAGCATCTTCTCTGATGCTCCACACTGTATCAACACTCCAGTTAAATGCGTACATTCAAAGTTACTGTTGAAAATTATCAAAAATATTACATTTTAGTTGACATGAAATAAGGGCATTTTATTCTAAATGTCTAATTGGGAAATTCTTGTTGGCGGCTAGCTGCCTTTTTTTTGATCAAAGGAAATGAAAAAGGATAAAAAAGAATTTACTTAATTGCTTTTAGAGGAAAAAAATGGAGTCCTATTCTATGTGATTTGTTAGCACAGAGGCTTATAGGATGATATGATATAATTCAAGGCATGAGTTAGGTTTCAATTCACACTTGATGCCAGGAGATCCCAGGGCTTTTTTGGGTTTTTGTTCTAAGGATTTTAGAGAAGAGGTGTCACTTAAACTCTTAAGTGCTATCAGCTTGTTTGGAGAATGTCTGTCTGGAGGAATCTTGCTGTCTCCAGATTCCTCTGTGTTGCTGTCATCAATTCAGTAGTTTTACAGTGGTTCTCTTAAGAATTTATAATCTAACAAAGCTCTGAATCTGGGAAGATAAAATATACTCATTGTGTTATCTGTCCCTTGTCTGCTTCCAAGATGTTTACACACAAGAGCTTTTGTTACTGAGTGTTCAAGTTCCTGAGAGTTTAGAGATGCTTTTCTAGATAAAAATTAGTCTTCAGGAGACTGAGGGTTTGGGGGTGGCATGGCTATTTGGGGTGCTGTATTTTCTTGGGCTGGACTCATGGGATGTCTGAGGTAGGACCTGAGGGCCTGGAGATTGTGGTTCCAGTCTACAGTCTTCTGCTTTGCAGCTTGGAGGAGTCTGTTAACCTCCCTGTGCCCTCTCTAAGTTCTCAGTTTTCAAAGAGAAAAAAGTAATTCCGTGAAAATCGAAGAGCTATCTAGAGTTACACAACACAAAACACTGGAGATTCGCAACAACTCATAAAAGATCAGATTGGATTACAGGAAAAAGACTGAATATAAGTACGTCTAACAGAGCTCAGTTGTGGAAAGTGAAAATATGGACTTGCTGATAAAGAAGAATCCAAACACTAAGCATAAAATAAAAGTTAAACACATTTTCATAAAGAAAAAACAAAACAGGAAAAGCAATAGGGATAGAAAAGTTAATATAAATAGATATAATTCTTAGATTCTGAATTAGAAACATATGACATTTAAGGAGAGACTGCTATTAATAGAAATACTATAGATCTTCAGAACTGTGTAAAATTATCACTATTCTAAACAAAATTTCTGTTACGATTATAATAACATAAAACAATTTTGAAAACAATGTACTGTTTTCACTAATGTTGCTTAGTGCAGAGACCATATATGATGTATGTGTGCACGTGTATGTGTGCAGGTATGTGCATGCGTGCGTGTGTGTGTGTGTGTGTGTGTGTATAAGTGGCCTTGTAACTCACCATTCTTGTGTCAGCCTCACATTTAATGACAATTGTTCATTGGAGAACTTTGCCTTGTGTAGTTTCTGGAGAACTACATGTGATTTGATGACAGTATCTTCCCTTTAGTGATTGCAGATTCAAAGGATTACTGAAACCTTCAGAGTTTAAAACAGCTGAATATCCCAGAGGATTTTATTTTCAACCCTTGTTTACCGCCTCCATCATGCATT
The DNA here is from genome assembly GCA_004026965.1 of Petromus typicus. NCBI lineage: Eukaryota > Metazoa > Chordata > Mammalia > Rodentia > Petromuridae > Petromus > Petromus typicus. The sequence continues at coordinate 18,934 of PVIR01021140.1, forward strand.
AATATGATGTCTGGAAGCTGAGTTAAAAATTTCAGGGCTGAACTAGAGCCATCGAGAATATGAAGTAGATAAGTGCAGACAGGTGTCTGGCTGTCCCGCAAGCGCTGCGCGGTGCACAGATGTATTTACAAACCCTCGGTCTGAAAGCCTGCTCAGTGGTAAGAGGACAAAAGCGAAAAGAGGGAGTCTGAGCTCCACCGGGCAAGCGCATTTAGGCGCAGACCCAGAGGGTCCTCGGCGTGGAAAGCTGCCCCGCCCGCTCCTGCAGGGTGAAGATCCATCCGCACAGGGTCCTGGGCGTGAAGGGGCCGCGGGAGGCAGCAGCCACAGCGACCTTTCCAGGCACAGAGTTCTGTGCAAAGGAGTGGTGGCTTCCGGCGGGGCCGGGCTTGAGGACGCTCGGGAAGCTGCCTGCCGGGTGTCCAGAGCAGGTGGACGATGCTGCAGTCCGGGCGTGGCCATCTCCTGGTCCGACGCCTCGAGGAGGATTCCCGCGGCGGAACCAAGTGTGTTCAGACTGGGGCCGTGGTCGGATCCCTTCAAGCTGAGCTCTGGGTCTCATAGAGAAGAAGCGTTGAGGCTTGCTCTGTCCACACCTGCTTATATTCTTTCTTTTATGGAGCAAATTCATCTCTTTCTGGAAAAGCAGCAAAATGAGTTTACGAATAAACGCAAAATGAGTTTACGTAAAACAGTTTACGCACACTGTTCTGCGCCCCCCACTTTTAATTCTGTCAGCCCCCGGACCCTGGCTCCTAACGACTTCCATCTTTGAGCCTTCCCTCCCTTGCCGCCCAGGGAGCGGGGCTCAGCACTCCCTGCTGAGCTTTTGCCCAGTCCTCACGCCCCCCCCCATCTCACTCTTACTTTCCAAATACATATTTTAAAATATATCTCTCTGCCCTTTGCTTTCTTCTTCTTATATATAACATTTCATCTTTATGTTTAAAAAAAAGTAAGAACCTCATTCTCTCAGTATTTTTCTTTGTTGCCAACATCCACGGAAGACTTTGCTTGTACTGCTTTATCTTCAACCGCTGCCTCCAGGAAACAGACAAGGCAGCCCAGTTTTCCCGGCTCCGGCTCACCAGCTCCTCCCTGGTCCTCCAGGTCCAGCCGCTGTCTGTGGGCTAAGTGCGGACTCCCCGGGATTCTGGGAGGCTGTCCTCTACTGCGCTGTCCTCTCCTCTAGAGGCTGTCCTGTACTGCGCTCTCCTCTCCTCTAGACTTCTCTCGTTAAAGAGCTTCTTCACTTTTTTCCACCCCTTGCTGTCTCAGCAGTTCTGGGTGCAGTCTGCTCTTCCCACTAAAACACTGCTCTCTACGAGGTACATGGAGGAAACATAATGCTAACGTACAAAGAAATCATTTATGAAGCATTATTTATCAACTTGTCATTTTTTCTTACATCTTAGTGTTCTATTCTGATAGCAAGTCTTCTATTCTGCTTGCTCAGTTCTGCAGGAACTGCTCCGTCCTTCCTCCGCTGTCCACTCAGTAGAGGCGGGACCCCACATGGCTTTCAGCTCACGTGAGTAAGACTCAGTGTTTAAAATATTGAGTGAATTGCCTGCCACTTATTTAATACTTAAATAAATGTTCTTTCTTGTTTTCCTCTTCTGTTCTCTAATATCTAGCCTAGTGCCAATAGTAAATTCTCCTTTTTAGATTACTGTTACATTAAACAAAAGGAAAACTAACTCATATATGTCTTTTGGGAAAGTGTCAGGATTTGAGAAATCAGTATATTCACCCGACACCATTTGGAATTGTTACTGGCTCAGTTCTGCTGTCGCATAGCACCTTTGCATGTCCTGGGTGTTGTGTCAGTCGCTCCCCACACTGACAGTCACCCAATCACTACAGCCTGATGCCAGAGAGGCTTAACTTAGCTAATATGTCGGAGGCTCCCAGCTCATGTGGGCTGGCTCCATCAAGAACATCTGGAGGAAGGCATGGTGGATAAAAGACACTCACTGTATAGCGGCTGGTGGATGCATCCCGATGGTGGAAAGAGCTGGAGATGGCCTGGGGATCAGGTCTTCATTGGCCACCAGACAGTCCAAAGTGCATGGCGCTAATGCCTAGTTGATGTGGGCAACAGTGCACCTCAGTGGGCACAGGGCCTCCGGGCGCTGTGCTCGGCACATCCTGTGCTCCGTTCACTCCTTGCTCGCATGAGCTCCACGCAGCAGGGGGTTTTCATGTCGGGCTTAGCAAGGAAGTTATGAAGCTGGGACACGAAACTGAAGAGTCCGACTTCACATGTGCCCTCAAGCCCTGCTGTCTTTGCTTGTCTGTTCTTGAGCCTCTGGCCTCAGTTCTCCCTCTCTCTTTTTGTCAACTGCTTAACTGCAAAAAATAAAGCCAGAGCACTGAGAATGAGTGTTTTCGGGCCTGGAAGTGCAGGTGAAGAGAACGTGGGAACATAAGACTGACGATGGGAGTTGAAGGGCTGACAAGTCCAGAATGTAACAACACAGAAGGATTTGGGCCAAGGGGAGGCTGGTTAAAGACGTTTTCCTAATGACCTCTGTGAGCCATACTCAATCAACCTAATTAAAAATTTCCTCACTTGTCATATCAGGAGGTAAAACTGACTGCAATCACACACCACTATAAATCTGCATAACTGAATTCTTAGGCCCAGTGTAGACGCAACTGTGCTTTCTGAGTCCGCTGTCCTAGAATGTGTGCTTTGTGCTGAGGAGACACACGGATCCCCTGTAAAGTGTGATTACATGCACATAAATCAATTCCCAACTTTAGCAGTAGACATTTTTTTGCTGTAACAAATAATATACATCCAGAAATTCCAAAATATCAAAGCTATTAGAAAAAGCTTGTGAATTATATGAAAATGTACATTTTTCTCAAGTTCTGGGAAAATTAGATTTTACAAACAATATATTTCTTTTTTATGAAATGCAGTGATGACTATCTGTGCCATTTTTAAACACAGAGTATGTGGCATAAATAGTTTGTGCTCAGTCAAGGTCTGGATTGTTGTGTAATTTTCCTGTAAATGAATCGTTCAGCTTAATCTACCAGGAGAGCAGTCCATCCATGCTGAAAAGCCCATCTCTAGATAGCAAAGTGGAATACTTATTTACGCACTAAAAGCAAAGCTCGTGGAGGATAACAGGGCAAAGAGAAGATTAAGGAGGCTTTAAAATGTTTGTAGGAAGAAAATAGAGGACAGGGCTCATCCGAAACTTCAGAACCCTGGGAAGATGTCAGTGTATTAAAGATTTCAACACATAGGGTATTCTTATTTTTTTGATTAGATATGAAATGATTACTTTTGGATTTGAAGCATTAACATATCCTTCGGGTCTTTAGGGTACTGTACTTAAATAATGTTTTCTTATCTGTCCTTTGTGACTATGAGATGCCGAGTGTCAACTGCAAATTATAATCCCATTTTACTTCACTTTCCACGAGCGTTTCCTCCCTGTAGGAGACTGTGCCAATTGCTGTCTTCGGCATGTGTCCGCGGACCTGGCTTCTTTCAGTGGTAAGCAAGTAGAGCTGTGAAAGTTCGCACTGTCAGAATGTGGCCTGAGCTGGCATTTCGCCGAAGTGAAAAACATTTTGGATGAAACCAAGGTTACACCAGAGAAGTTAAGGAGAGGCCCAGCAAGCCACCAAGAAGTCGTCTGTTGGTTCTTATGGTAACACTCTCCTCTCTGCAAGGAGCCTGGAGGAGCGCTGCACATGCTCCTTTAAGCTCGAGGAAGCCTCCTTGAGGATTTGTCTGGTGAGGACCTCTGTGGACTGAGGCTCTTGGCCATGTTCTGTTTGGAGGAGGCCCGTGTGGAACCCGGTGCTGCCAGAGTTGAGGTCTGACACCACGTCAGGCCTGCAACCTGACAGTCTCCCCACACTCCCCAGTGACACTCACCTCCGAGATCCGCATCTGTGTTAGAAATGCTGGAGAAACACAGAACCCTGAGGAAGGGCCCAACACTGGGCCCGCAGGAGACACCTTGGGCTACCGTGCTGTCTCTCCTCCCCCAGGGGCATCCGGCCGGCTGGTAATGCAGCTGTCAGACAGTTCGCAGCATGTCCCCACTGGTTTGCTTATGGTTTTCAGATTACTGAGAAAACATGACTGAAAATTAAACAACAGAAAACATCCGAGCACAAGTAATTCAACCCAGTACACATTTACATGCAACTGTATTGGTGTGGGGCAAGCACTTGCATCTTATAGATACCTCAAGCTTAACCTTTACAATTCCAAACTATTTATTTATTTATTATTTTAAAGATTGTAATACTGAGTGGTAAATTATAACTTAGTTTTATAAAATTGATTTTATTGGTGCATTTTATAGATACATTATGATCACACTTAACATGGAGAATTTGTACCTGTACATGACACATCTTGATTCCCAGTTTTTCCCAATTATCCTGCTTATTTATTTATTTAAGCCAAGGTCTTTCATGTAGCCTGGGCTGGCCTTGAACTTGTGGTGATTTTCCTGCCTCAGCTTCCCAAGTGTTGGGATCATAGGCTTGTGCTACCACACCCTGCTGACTTATTTATTTTTGTGGTCCTGGCTTAAATTTTTATAAAATGTGTCATGCATTTCCATGCCTCAAACACACCGGCTGCAGCATCGTGGTCGGCCTTTCTTGTCCACTCTCTATCCTTGCCTTGCATGAACACACATGTTTATTCATCCCAAGATGTGTTTTTTCTGTCTCTTGCTGGATGTCAGCCTGTCCATCACCATTTCATCAATGACTTAGAGATGTTTCTAAATTTCTTCTCTAACCTTCCAGAACTGCATTCTGTTTGTGACAGTCTTTTGAACGCTGGGAGCCATGCAACAAAGCATTAAAATATTTCTAAATATAAAATAACAATATTCATTACAATAATAAAAGTAGTGGTAGAAATGGAAAAAAGAACTAGTCAAAGTTCTCAAAGGGAGAGAGAGAGAAATGGAATGAAAGAAGGAGGGAGGGGGAGAGGAAGAGAGAGACAGAGAGAAGTTTGTGTAGGAGTCAGGGAAGGGATTTTGTTTGCTTTTTACCCGAAGCCAGAGAGAGACACAGTGAGTTCTATGTGCAGTGAAGTTTTCCTTGAGATGTTATGAAACCTACATTCCTAAGATCTGTCAATCTCAAGGGGGCAGAAGTGGATTCTTCTCACATTGCACAAAGGCACAAGAATCTCAGATCATGATAAAGAAGCTAAATTTGTGACACTAGAACTCACTTGAATAATGATGTTCATGAATCATTTTTAACAATGTGGAATATCAGTGATAAATACAGATAAAAATAGAGCTTGGTATGAAATATGAATATTTCTAGATTTTAAGCCAATATTTAATGATGACAGTCATATTTCTGGACTTTAATTATTGTTTTCCAAGTTAACATATTAAAAGCTGTACATGTGATGAAATTTGCTAAAATTTTGGAGTAGAGAGAGTCATTACAATCTCCCAGCCTAGTATTTTTATAATTCTATTTTAACATTGTGTTTTGAAATGGTACCACACACACACTTCTCTCCTTTGTCAAATAGGAAACATTTCGCACTGTATCTCCTCTCTCCTTTGGGGAGATTCATGAGGCATATTAGTGTTGCAAAAATTGTTAAGTCCTGCAAAATACAAGACCTGTGTAGCTCTGTTTAAATAAACAGTTCCCAAGTATTTCTGAATACAGAGCAGCACTCTGTTTGTGTGGTGTAGGATTTGAAATCTTTACCACAACTTGTGGTAAATACCGATCTTGTCCTAAGAACTTAATTCACAGACTAAAACTTAGATCCAGGGAAACTTAGGTCCAGAAAGAACACAGCTAGGATCGAGTCAGCTGCGACTCTTTACAGGCTGTTACCGTTGCTGATGTAGCTAACTCTGTTCTTGCTGTCCAAGCAGCCTGACTCCCTTTCTCTCCCTCCTCTGGCATTTCTGCCCTTTAAAAGTCACCCTACTCTCTTGAAAGAGCTTCTCTGCCCACAGCTTTGGGCATTGCTGTGACACTTAAGATGCTGACCTGACCGACTTGGGAACTGCCCAGGGGATGGGCATGCCTTTCTCAGCATGTCCAGCAGGTCCCGGGGCACTGGGGTCTGTGGCTGGTCACTTGTCCCCCCGTGCTGCTGCTCCCCGCTCTGTGTCCTGACCACCATGAGGTACGCAGCTTTGCTCCCCGGCTCCCTCTGCTGTGATGTTCCGCTTTCAGCCACTGGCCACAGACCGGACCTCTGAGACTGTGAGCCAAACGGACCTGTGCCTCATGTTGTGCTGCTCTGCTGCATCTGCGGTGGGAAGCTGGGTGAGACTGTCACTTCGTGCTGTCCCCTCCAGGCTGAGTCACAGTCCTGACCTCGCACCACAGGCCACTCGGGCTCACGGGAAGCGGCTGGGTTTACTAACTTGTGTATTTGCCTTTACATGAGTCTTAGCTTGTCCAAAATCACATTCTTCTTCCTAGAAAAAAGATTGTCCTTCCCTATCTTTCTTTTTCTCTTTTCTTTTTTTGTGGCACTACAGATTGAGCCCAAGGCCTTTGCACTGAGCTACCTGCCCAGGACTTTGTACTTTTATTTTGAGATGGGATCTAGTGGGCTTAAACATACAACTTTCTGGCTTCAGCCTCCCAGAGCACTGAGATTGGAGGCACACACATCCACACCGAGCTTATACTGCTCTAGTTTTGGTGACAAAATTCTTCCCACCTTGAAGCTTTTCTCCTTGCAGTCAATTTTGAAGACTTTATGCCTTTTATTACTTAATTCCATTTATATCCTAATTTCCTTAAATAGAAATTCCTTTCCCTCCTCCATTTTAGATTTTATCCACAACTATATAACATTATAAATTTGCTCATTTGTGTCTATTTTACTAATATATTTCCATTTTATCATAATTTACATTCAACCCTTAGATTATTCTCTGAAAAGCTAGTTTCACCTTATAATTCCCCATGCAGGAGTCCTTCCTAGGTGTTTGTTTCCTGTCTGCCCTTTATTTTTGCATGTTGTAAAGCCAGGCCATGAGTCAGGTGTGTTTGCACAGCCCTGTAATCTTGGCTCGCTGGGAGGCTGAAGCAGGGTGACTGCAGGTTCTCGGCCACCCTGGGCATCTCAGTGACTGGAGAACCCTGTCTCAGAATCTAGAGAAGGCCGGCACAGTAGCTCCACACAGAGGCCCCAGGCTCAGCTGTCAGTGTCGCACATGCACACATGCGCACTGCCTGGCCAAGCATCACCCAGCTAACAGTGGTGGCCCAGGTCTCGAGTTTCAGGCTGTGGTACTTGTCAGCAGGTCCAGGCCGGCTGTGGTCATGGAGCATGCACACTGTCAATGAGGGGCAGAGATTCCAGGCCATTCCTGGCTGCTGGCCACAGACGTGGTCTGGCCAGGGGGGACCTGGCTAGCAGGAGCGGCCTTCGCTGGGCTCGCGGCTCCGAGCAGTGAGGACGTGGAGAAGCTGCAGATGGTGCCTGCCGTCCTCATAGCTGTGCTTCACAGATGCAATGGGTGACAGGCGCGAGACCACTGAGTGTACACTCCTCACAGCCCAGGGCAGGTCAGGGAGACGCGGGAAGCACAGGAGGATGCGTTTTGGATTTTCTTTTGGAAGAGCATAAGGTAACGCAGTGTTTGGACAGAGAAGCAGCTGAGTTCCAGTGGGAATATGGAGAAGAGCAGAGTCTGGCCAGGGCTGTGGGCTGATCCGACCTGCCCAGGGCCATCTGGGCTGTGGCTACCGTCAGCTGCTGGGGACCAAGCGCACGCGCCAGCCTGAGGGTCATGCTCGATTGCTGGATGTTGGCCTGGCGTCTTGTGCTGGCCACAGCTGGGCACATTAAAGGATTCTGAGAGCTCCTGGCTGGCTGTGACCGCTTCGTCTACCTTAATACCCACTGCTCCACCTCTTGGGATGTGGCGCTGCCGACCATGGCCATTCAAGTCAGGTTTTTGCCTGTATGTCCCCACTAACTTGTATCTCCTGAGATCTTGCCATCTCTCTGCCATTTTTCCTGCTCCCTGACACTCTGGATGTTGGTTCTCAAAAGTCACCTTTGGGTGTGATCTCCTACATCTCTTACACAAGTCTGCTCTAAAAACATTACGGTCATTCCCTTGTATTAGCTCCCTGCAGGTCACCAGTTTGTTAAAATGGCCTGAATTTCTAAGTCTCAGAACCAGACACCTAACCCATGTATTTGCTGGGACCACAGTGTCCCGGGCCGTCCCCACGGTCGTCTCCCTCTCAGGACTTCTTCTCCAGGCGCTTCAGCAACAAGCTTTGGTTTTAGCTTCTCTTCTCCTTTCCTTCACAATGAGGCGTCTCTGGAGGCTCGGCTGCATTCCATGACATGTGAAGTGGTTTCTCACACTGACTCACCTGAGTGCTGAGGGGCAGAAAGAGGACCAGAGCAGCGCTGTGTGAACACAGGCCAGGGCCCGTCCATTACATGAAAGCAGGTCAGGCAGCAGCAGAAGTCCCGTCTGCCGGTCCTTCCTGGACTGGTCGTCTTGTGCAGCCTATCCGCGATGTGAGACTGGGCCTTTGGGCCTGAGGGTGGTTTGCTCTCAGTGAAAGAAGTCATCTCTTTTCAATTTCACTTTTTACTATTATATTTTTAAAAAGATTCAGTGAGTGCTTGATAAGAAGCAGCTTTCTTCTTTCCACAGTGGAAACAGAAAGGAAGAAGTGTAGATATCACTCCCTGCTGACACAGATAAACAGAATTGATGGTGGGAGTGCAGAGACCATTTGACTCCATTTTGTGGATTTTCTGGAAAGATGTATTTTTAAATAAATCACTTTATGGGGATTTGAGCAAAATCATGAGACTATAGGTGTCATGAATTTAGAAAAGAGTGCTTGTGACGTTATTTACTAACAGGATTTCAGGCAAAGGTGACAGAACTCTCAGCCTGTTACCCTAAACACCCCTCCCTCTGCTCTTCCTCAGCCTCTCCGGGCTTCCTGGCTCTTCCTTCCTCTGCAGTCCATCCTCTTCATGTAGTGTTTGAGAATGTGAGCTTTGCTTTATTTTCTATCTTTCGTGAAGACAGAGCTCAGGGAAAAGTTAAAAACTGCTCTCTGCTGATTCTTGCTATGTAGGTAGTAGGGGACACACTCTGGGTGGGGGAACAGAGACAGACGGACAGAGATAGACAGACAGACAGATTAGTTTTACTGATCCTCTGTGTTGACACGTGTCTTGATTATTGAAACCCACATCATAAAGAAGTTTCTGTGGGTCACGGCTCAGGGGTTTTAGCCCCTGGCCAGCAGGAGCATCATGGCAGACGGGCATAGTGGAGCAAAGCAGTTCAGTTCATGTTATCCGGTGGCAGAGCAGCGGGCAGGGCTGGAGAGGAAAGAGTGACAGGCCGGGCGAGGGCTCGCGTTGTGCCTCAGACCCAACAAGCCCAGAGCGAGGTTTGCTGACCCTCGGTGAGGCGTAGGCGGCCAGCCCCGGCCTCCCCCCCAGGCGAGCTGGCAATCTATGTCCCGCTTGCGTTCTTAAACACTGCTGTAGAGAAGAAAGCAATTTATGATCTGAAAAGCAGGACAAAAGGGAGCTGTGAACTAGATGTGGGTTTTCTAGTTGTTCAGCTGGGAGGAGACCAAGAGCCGCCGCTGAGTCCAGGCCTGCTGACGGCTCCCTGTGCGGGATAATTGCTGTTTTGGCCTCAAATTTGCCTGAGAATGAAGCAACTCTCCTGTGTCCTTTGTGCATTTAGATGGCAGGTGACACTCAATCCAGTTACCCTCTGCCGTGTGGCTGCCAAGGCTGTGTTGCTGTGTGTGTGATTCTTGGCAGGTAGGAGAAGGAGGCGGCACGGATGCTTCTTTCTGGGAGGCAGGGCTGAGGAGTGGGGACTCGTGTAACAGGGGACCTACGCATTACACAAAAACAGAGGAGATTAGGAGGGAAGAGAGCAGCACTGGTGCTCAGCCGGCACCCAGTGCACGGATTTCGGAGCTGCCTGCATCGTGAAGACCTTCCACAGAGCCCTTCCCCCAGGCTGCTGGTGGATGAAGAGCCTCCAGGGGTGATGGTGTCTGGTTGTCTTGTTACGTGTATTCTACATCTGTCCTTCTCAATTTGGTAACGAGAGTTGCATGAAAACTCTTCCCACATGTGGAGGCTTAGGTCCTACCGGTCTCTGTGTGAAAGAGGACGCATGTGCAGCTCAGGTGTGCGGTCCCCACTTAGCTGGAGAGCCTCCCAGTACTCGGCAGGTGCCATGTCCATGTGTTTACATTGCAGTGTGAGTCCTGAAACCAAACGCTCTATGGCCAGGAAGGGATTTCTTGGCTGCCTCTTTCATTGTGCTCTGCTCTTTGTTTTTATAAAGTCTCATTTGGTTCCCAGAGGTCAACTGTCTTTTGCAACAGCCAAGTTTCCAAAGTGGTCAGTGAAATCAGGGACAGGAGCATTTGGGGAAAGCTGTGCATTGGGAGAGTTTTCTGAGTCTTTTCAGTGACGTTTGGCATATGTGTGTATGTTTTCTACAGACTAATACGTATTTTATGATCTCCACTGTTCCCTAAATTTAGTTAGTCAAGTAGAGTTTACAAAGAGAGAAAATTTCTGTCCAGTTTTGTGTCTACAAAGCACACTCCGTAGAAGGTGCTCTTGGCTTCTACAGCCTGCACCCCACTCTCTCGCCACGAGCTCCTTCTGTCCTATCCAGTAACTTCCAAGAGTGACCCCCAGCTCTGGTTAGGACTCTGACATCAGCAGGACTTTGCCACATTAGAGACCGATGGAAATAGGCA
>PVIR01021141.1:0-29411 GCA_004026965.1 Petromus typicus
CTTCCTGCTTCAGCCTTCCAGAGTGCTGCTATTGTAGGTATATGCCACCATGCCTAGGGCCTTGTTCTTTTCATAATTATTTTGCTTCAATTGTTTATATAAATATAGAATCAATATGTTGATTTTTGTGAAAAATCTGAGATTTCAGTTGGAATTGTGGTGAATCTATAGATCAATTTGGGGACAATTGACACTTCAAATTTACTTTTAGGGACTGGGGATGTCTAGCTCAGTAGCAAGCGCAAGGTCCTCAGTTCGATCCCTGGTACCAAAAATTAAAATAAAAATAAAAATTTACTTTTAGTATTTTACTTTCTTTGCTGTATTGCAACATGAATATCCTGTTTCACAAAAACAATTCTGTGATAAGGAGAAGTGTGCGTGGTGTACAAGGTAGTAGAATACAAGGTAAATTAGAAAAGTTGTACTAGAAATGAAGAATTAGAAAGTGAATTTTTCTTTTTTTTGAGACAGGGTCTCACTATGTAGTCCAGGCTGGCTTTGAATTTACTATGTAGCTAGGAGGGGCCTCAGACTCATGGTGATCCTTTTGCCTCAGCCTCTTGACTACTGGGATTACAGGTGTGCACCAACACACCCAGCTAGAAAGTGAAGTTTAAAATAGCAACATTTTTTTGGAGACAGAGTCTCACTTTTGTAGTTCAGGCTGGCCCTGAGCTCACTGTGTAGCCCAGGCAAGCCTCAAACTCAGAGCAATTCACCTGCCTCAGACGTGAGCACCATGCCCAGCATTGTTGTATGTGGTTACATGGGATTGAACCTGGGCCCTTGCACTTGCAAGGTAGGCACTGGAACCACTGAGCTAAATCCCTGGCCCCACCCCAAGACTTCTTAATTTTATTCTGAGCCAGAGTCTTGCTAAGCTGTTTTCAACTGAGGACTCTTCTAAGTCTCGGAGAGTAGCTGGGATTACAGATGTGTGCCCCTGGACCCGGCTAAAAGTATCCTCAACTGGTACCTCAGAGCTTACATGCTGGTATGGGCCATTGTCCAGAACCACAGGATGTCTAATTCATACTAACACAACACAAGACCCCAAAGACACAGAACATTTTAGCTGATTTGGTTGGCAGTAGTTCTTCAGTCCAAGAAGCTCCTCCTTTTGGGGGAAACCCGCACTTGGGAACTGGTTCCTCCCACTCACTCTTCTGGGGGTTTCCAGCAGACAGACATCTTGGGGCCACCTAGGTCGAGCTTTCAGAGAGAGCTCAGGCAGGTAACAGGTTTGAATTCTAGCCCACCACTTACATACAGTGACTAAATCTCTCTGTATTGCAGTTTCTTCTCTAAAATAGGGATTACCGTGTCCACTTAGTACATCAAGCATTAGGAATAATGTGGTTTTTTTTGGTTTTAGTTTTTGGAGACAGGGTCTCGCTTTACAGTTCAGCCTGGCCCTGAACTCACTATGTAGCCCAGACCACATTGCAGCAGTCCTCCTGTTTAGCCTCCTGAGTGCTGGGATTATAAGCATGTGTAGGAATACTGATTAATAATGTTTTAAGGGAGCAATATAGTGTCTGGCACATGGTATTTCTGAGAAAGTAGTTTTCCTGCTATTACAGGAGCAGGACAAAAGTTGCCTTCGGCGATACCCAGTCAGAGCAAGAGATGCACTTTGTCTTTTTCCCTTACTATATCTGTATCTGTATCTATCTATCTGTATTTAAAATGTGTTGTTTTTATAAAAGTAGAGATCATTATAAATTTTTTAAAAAGAAATCAAATGATTCAGCAGTGTAGAAGGGAAAGGTACATCATTTCATTGCTACAGTCTGTCTCCCTTCCCCGCTTCTCCTAGCCCCGTTCTTGGGGCCCGTTTATGTTCTGAGTGGCAGCCCCTGAAATACCCTCACTGTCCCTACGTCCACCATTTACCCTGCCACGGTCCCTACTCACAGAGCAATGATGTGTCACCACGCCATTGTGAGCGGCCCAGTGACACTGTAACAGGCCTAGCTGTCGGGACTGAGGTATCGCCCAGCAGTCATCCAGAAAAGCCAGGCTGCCAGCAATAGCAGTGAGATCTTCAGCTCTGATCTTGGGATAGCTGTAGCCTAGGTGGCTTGATAGTGACCTGGCCTGAGACCCTGTGCTGGGACCACCGAGCCATGCTGGTCTGGGTTCCTGACCCTCAGAATTCCTGAGAGAATAAGTGTTTGCTGCTTAAAATTGCTGTTTTTGTGTAATCTGTTATGCAGCAGTAGTTAATTAACATATGTCCTTTTTTCTATTATTATTTTTAAAAATTGAACCCAGAGTGTTCTCTCTCATCTTTTTTATTTTTTAATATTTGGACAGGGTCTCACTAAGTCACTTAGTTACCCAGGCTGAGCTTTAATTTGGCAATCTTCTTGCTTCATACTAGGATTACAGGCATGCATCACCACACCCGGCTCTTTGGTTTTTAAAAATGGATTAAAAGAAGCAGATGTGTAGGTAGGCAGATGAGTAGCTAAATATAGACAGATATTTGCCCTGTGCTATATGTTGCAGATAGTCTTCAAGTTTGTCTTTAAATATGTTTGTCGTGTGTTTTAAGTAGAGGTAGTTGTATCAATTATTCCTTCCCTTAATGTTTTCTAATCATGTTTAGAAAGTTCTCACTGGATAAGGAAAAGTATCTGTTACTTTCATCAGCATGTTATTTATTTATTTCATTCCATATGGAATTTATCCTTGTGAATCAGTGAAATATGGAAAAAAATTTTATTTTCCCAGCTCTTATCTAGCCAATTGTTTGAATATCATCTGTGGAGTTTTGTTTCCCCATTGATTTAAAATGCTACCTTTATTATGTAAAAATGAAGATGGTGTCCCACTCCTAATCCTAGCATTTGGAAGGCTGAGGCAGGAGGATTACTGGGAGTTGAGGGCAGCCTAGACTACATAGCAAGACCTTGTCTCAAAAAGCCAAAAGATTTTGACACAGGGCCTTACCAAGTTGCCAAGGCTGAGCTCAGACTTTCTATCCTGTTGGCTCAGCCTCTCTGAGTCCTGGGATGACAGGAATGGCACCACTGTGTGGCTTCCCTGTGTGTTAAAGTCAGCTGTTGCCTGCGTTAAGCTCATTGCTCATGATTGTCTGGGAGAGAAAATGAGGAAATGTTAGTCAGTGAGACGTACAGCTCTGAGCATTTGGGTGCTATGCTGTGTTCAGGTGAGATCAGATTCTGGAGTCCTGCTTTTGGAAGGGATCTGAGCAGCCTCTGTCTTCCAGAGCAGAGGTTCTGTTGGATGAATCACCTTTTTTCCTTCCTTCTCTGTGGGTACTGGGGATAGACCGCATTAGTCTCCTATTTCCTGGCAGTGTCCACAATGACAAGTGTAAGTCACAAGGACAGTTGCGATAGTGAAGCAGAGGGCTGCTGTACCATGTTTAGAGGTGGCTAGGGTTTTCTAGCTGAGTCTAGTCCAGTCACAGGTGAGTGTACCTGGGCCCAAACCTCAAAGGTACACACTTCCTTTAATGGGAGAAGGAGCAGAGCTGCTTCAGGTTGGCAGCCCCAGCTGGGTTGTGGTAGCTGTCACCCCCACAGTAGGAGAGAGCCATTGATCCAAGCCCTCTTGATCTCCTCTCTCAGTTTCTTTTGAATTTTATCTCCAGGATAAGCCTACCCATTGTTGCAGGGGAGGGAGAGAGAAAGGAGTGCCCAGGATACGGCTGTCATGTGGCCCTGAGAGTTTTCCTGTTAACTTTCTCTTAGTCTTAGAGTGGATAACCTGTGGGGAGTTCTTCAATATAGTGACTTCACAAAGATTTCTTCCCCTCACTTCTCTGTTTATGGAATTCATGTCTTTTGAATGCTGGATGTCATGGACTGGCCCTCTAATTTTCTTGTCTTTTTCTCTTCGGATACCTATCTCTCAGTTTTTATCCCATTTTCTGGGAGAGTTCATGAATTTTATGTTCCTATCCTTGTAGGTAATTTACGCCCAGCACTGTGGTATGTGGTACTGGTTGCTGCTGGGCGTGAGTCTCCACGCCCAGTGTGGTATGTGGTTACCGAGGATCGAACCTGGGTCCTTGCGCTTGCAAGACAGGTGCCGGAACCACTGAGCTAACTCCGTGGCCCCGCCCTTGTAGGTAATTTTTCACTGTTGCTGTCATGTTCTGTAAAAATTGCTGAAAGTGGTTTTTTTTTTTTTTGGTACTGAGTATCAAACTGGGGACCTTGTGTTTGCAAGCCAGGCACCATAACCACTGAACTAAATCCCTGGCCCTAGAAACTCTTTTTAATTTTCTTTTTTATAGCCCCAATTTTTGTTTCACCAGTGCAGTACATTCTTCTCTGTCTCTGTCGCTCGGTCTCTCCCCCTTGCTCTCCCTCTCTCTCCATTTCTCCCTTTCTCTAATTCTTTCCCTTTTTCTCTCTCTCCAGTTCTGGGGATAGAACTAGCACTGGAGAGATACTGTGCCACTAATCTATACCCCTAGTACTTCTTATTTGAAACAGTCTTTCTTAGTTGCCCAGGGTGGTCTTAAACCTACCGTGCTCCTACCTCAGTCTTCTGAGTAGCTGGGATTACAGGTGTGTGCCACAGTCTTTCTCTTAAAAATTAAAAAAAAGTCTCTGCATAGTCTTGGTTTCCTCCAGGTTTTTTGTTTTATTTTGTCATGTTTACGTCCTTATTTTCCATGTAGGAACTCTCCGAAGAAGTATAGCAAACTGCTTGTTTCTTGTGTTTAAAAATTAAAAGCAGGAGACTAGACGCTAATGGAGAGTTTTGGCTGGCGGATGAGACTGATCTGGGTGGGCTGTTTGCTGGGGGATCCTCCAGTATCAGTATTTTAAAATTTCTCTTTCTGGTTTCACATTCCCCAGAAGTTTCCTTTCCCTCCTGTCTGGGAAATAATGGTCTAGTTGATAAGCCATGTGCGTGTGATTATTTAGTTTTTCTGTTCACAGCCTTAGACCCATATTCTCACTGGGCCTGGGGTCTTCAGGCCAGGGGAAACCCCAATGTTCTGGGGTCTCGGTGTCTAGGATTCTATCTGGGATGGATTCTCTTCCGGGAGCCCCACCTTCCTGAGCTTCATCCTGGGCCCAAACCTCAAGGATGTTTTCTTTTCCTGGTATCTTATTGTAACTTAATATGTCAATTTGGGAAAAGGAATGGGTCTAGGATATAACTATTTCTTTTTTTCTTTTCTCTTTTTAAAAATTTTTTTGAGAAAGGGTCTCGCTTTGTAGTTCAGGCTGGCTCCAAACTCACTAGGTATCCCAGGCTAGCATTGAACTCACTGCAATCCTCCTGCCAAGTGCTGGGATTACACCACACCCAGCATTGTAGTGAGTGGTACTAGAGATTGAGCTCAGGACCTTGCGCTTGCCAGGCAGATGCCAGAACCACTGAGCTAAATCCCGGGCCCAAGGACATAACTTTCTCAGCACTGCCCACCAGCATGCCTTATGCCCCCTCCCATCCTTTTAAGTTCCAGAGGTACCTGGTGCTGCCAGTTCCTAGAATGTTTGAGGATTCTGCTGTGTGCATTTGGTTGGTTTTCACTGTTTCTCACTGCTGGAGTACAGTTCCATTTGTGATGGATTCAACTTTCATGGACCTGCTATGCTAAGTCAGTCAGCACACAGCTATTGTTAGAAAATAAGACCACAGATTCACAGTGTAAGAACAGGCTTTATCATTTACAGGAACCACATTCCAGGAAGGGAGGAGGGGCATGGCCACTAGCCAGAGTTGGGACCACCGCACTCTCCTTTCCTAACACAGCAAGTGACTGGCTCTTCCCACATATTTTCTTTCTCACTGAGAGTCTCCTAGTGATCTAGGGCTTGTTGCCTAGGCAGCAATCAGAAGTCTGAACAGAGACTGAAAGTTAAAAACAAATAGGTAAACAACACCCAGTCCAGTTTTTTGCCACCCTTGCTCATGAGCAGCAGTGAAGGAAGGCTGCAGGTCGTTCATCACACCCACCCAGACCCAGGCTACATCCTCAGCAGAGTGCTGTCAAGGCTAGAACTTTTACTCAGTGTGGACAAAGAGACACCTCCAGTAATTTCCTACCACTCACCTGTCCCATAGCTGCAGATTGACAGCCAGGTCTGTTGTCCCAGCCCAGAGTCTTAACCTGTATTCTGCAAAATATTCAGATAATGCCCAGGAACTGGGAGTGAGTCAGAGGGAGCTGTCGCTGGTCTGTCTCGGAGACCTAAGGGAAAAGTAAGAGAACAATTTGTATGGCAGCTTTGCAAAAGTTTTATAGGGAGAAAAGAAAAACACAACAAAGGTTCAGGTGAAGAATTTACATACAGATAAAACAATTTTAATCACTCTCAACATTACTCATGAATATCCAAATGGGACATAATATGAAATGACAAAACAAGGTAGAAAATGGGCTACCTAAGCTAAGGAAATAGATAGGAACTAATAGCATTGCAGAACTAAGATGCCAGTGTTATTTATTGATTTTTATTTACTTTGTGCAATACAGGGGACCAAACGGAGAACCTCCTGCCTGCTGGGCCAGTGTTCTGCCGATGACCTATACCCCTAGTGGTTACAAAGATTTTAAAATATAAGAGGCAAATGTTCTCCGTAGAGTCTGAAAGACTGACTGGGGAAAAGTCACCCAGTCTGCATATTTAGTCAGGTTAGTACCTCAGCCCTCTCTCAGGATTGCTCACTCTCTCCTCTTCTGGGAGCTCCACCTTCTTCCTGAGCTTCCTCCTGGGCCCAAACCTCAACAGGATGTTTTCTTTTCCTGGCATCTTATTGTAACCTAATATGTTGATCTGGAAAAAGGAAGCAGCCCTTCTGAAATGTGCGTGTACGTGTGCGTGTGCATGTGCGTGTGCGTGTGTGTGTTGGGGTGAGGTTAGGGTTGGGGGGACATTTCCTGCCTTGTCATGTTGTATGGCTCTAAACATTTTGTAATATTTCAGATCAGTAGTTTTAAATTCAGTTAAATCTTGTAAAATTCGGCTGATTAGAATTTTGGACTTGAAAATAAGTTGATTCCCACTGTCGCTTGATGTCTCCTGGGTTCAGTTTTTTCATCAGATGGACTAGACTGGGCTTCCCGTGTGGCACTGGTAATCCTTTAGGCAGATGAGCTTCGTGTTGTAAGGTGTCTAGCAGCGTCCCTCAGTCAGCAGATGCCTGTAACATCCTCTGGCATTCAAAAATATCTCGAGCATTTATCCCCTGGGGACAAATTCACCACGTCCAGAGCTATTAGATCAGAAATTTTATAGCTTCTGTCTGCTCTGGGATTCTGGACTGTATGAAATATCTATTCTTTTCCTTTTTCTTTAAAGAGGATTTTCCCCTGATCCTTTAGTCCTTGGGGGAATTCCCATTCAAGATAAGAAACGTTATTTGGAACGAGTAGATAATGCATCTGCCAATTTAAGATGCTACATCTCCCAGTTTCAGACGCTGGCCACATCTTGGGCTCCTGCCGAGACTAAGATGGCCGTGCTGGGTTTTGCAGTTTAAGGAGGAAGTACTGTAGTCAACATAGGGTGTGTGGCAGCAGCACTAGCTGCTTCCCGAGGAACACATCCAGTCAGGAGACCAAATAGAGCGTCAGCGGATGAGCACTGCTGCTGCGGGTGATGTAAAGGGCATTGTCTTGTGTTTCTTCAGCAGATGCAAAATGTCAGGATCACTGTCTTGTACAAAACAAAAATACTCTCATTCTTCAGTTCCTTTAAGAACTGTCTTATTTGATGATTTGTACAGAAAAATCAGTCATTTTTACTCTAGAAGGTTAATTGCCACTTCACAATTTCTTGTCTTTTTTTTTGTACTGGGGATGGAACTTGGGACCTTATGCTTGTGAGGCAGGTGCCAGAGCCACTGAACCCTTCTTGCCTTTCTTTGGTTCATAAAGGTTCTAAATATCAACCTAACTAAATCATATTGACTATTATGAGCTATTGACTTTAAGATGATATTAATTGTGTTGATTTTCATTTTTACCTATTTTTTCTGTTTGTGTATATTTTATAATTTCACAGCTCCTTTTTATTGAAAGAATGTTATAGTTTAGACAATCCTAGGAAGAAAAAAATAGCTGTACTTTGTTTTATTTTGGTGCTGGGGATTGAACTTAGGATTCAGCAAATACTAAATACGTGGTCTATACTACTTACCCAGTGCCGGAAATAGCTCTTTTAGAACTGAGATGAGGTGTCTGTTCTCAAGGATTTCTCATCGCCATGGCACCACTTTGAGATTTCCTAATCAAAGGCCCTTTGGTTTTGCTGTGAGATTTTTCTAGATCCTTAATTTTTTAAGAGGAGGACATAATGTCAGAAATGAGAATCTCCTTTTGAAGAGAAGGAAAGTCATTTCTGTAACTTTATCAGCATCTTCATGGTCGAACACCATGGGTTTTATTTCTCATAGATCAGCCATTTACCATCATGTGCTCCTCTCAGATACTAGCAGCAGCAGTTTTGAATGTTATGACCTTGATATTTCAGTCTTATGCAATCCCGCAATGTCCTTTCCAGGACAATGTAACCAAGCCATTGTTTTTTTTTTTTAAATACTGGGGATTGAATTCATAACCTTGCAAACTATTGTTAAAGCTGCTGGCCCCCCTTTTTTTTCTCCCACTCCCACTGCTCAAGTCAAACCTAAACAGGAATGTTCTCAGATTATAACTGGACTGAACAGTGGCCTCTCAGCAGTTCGACAGTGTGGTGCCTCGTTCTTGTTCTGTGGCTGACATTTGGTCTCTCCTAGATATAAATATGTAGTAAATTATAATTTTAGATAACTAATATTTTAGAAGCATAAGCAAGGATAGTTGTCTTCAGGTGAAGCACTATGAAATAGTTTCATATTAAACAAAACTGTATTTGTATTTTTAGTTTGAATTTAAAGGTTTTTGTTTATTTGTATGAAGCATTGAATCCAAGCCCTTCAAGCTACGCTGTATCCCTATCCCTTTCTGATTTTTCATTTTGAAGCAGTATCTTAGTTACTTTTCTTGTAACCTAACACCTAAAGCTAAAGAAGGAAAGGTTAATTTCAGAATGTGACCAAAAGCTAGATGCTAATGGCAAGTTTATTGGCTGAAAGCAGGTTCTTATAGCAGTGAAACAGTCATAAGGACAACCAATTTGCTGTTTTTGTTGTTGTTGTTGTTGTTGTTGTTGTTTTCAGAGTTCCAACTTGGGCCCTGTACTTCCAAGGTAGGCGCAGTACCGCTGGGCTAAATCCCTGGCCCTCAGCTTACAGTTTGTTGATGTTTCTGTCCATAGTTGGCTGGCTCCAGGGCAGGGCAGCATAAAGACAAACAGTCCATAGCAGAGTAGGGAAGAGGCAGCTAGCAGGTAGCAGCAGCAGCAGTAGTGGCCAACCTCCCTTTCTCTTTTATCCCATCCAGGGTACAAGCCTTTTGGGTGGTACAATCCACATCCAAGCTGGAGCTTCCATTATTCATACCTAGACAGATGCTAAACCAATTTAGTTCTCACACACTTTTTTTTTTTTTTTTAGGTTTTTGAGACAGGGTCTCGCTTTGTAGTTCAGGCTGGCCCTGAGCTCAGCCTCAAACTCACATCACAGCAATCCTCCTGCCTCTGCCTCCTGAGTACTGGGATTACAGGTGTGAGCCACCATGCCTGACACTGTGGAATGTGGTACTGGTTGCTGCTGGGTGTGAGTCTCCATGCCCAGTATTGTATATGGTTACCAAGGGTCAAACCCGGGTCCTTTCGCTTGAAAGACAGGTGCTGGAACCACTGAGCTAAATGCATTGAGCCCCCAAAACCCCTATTTTTTGAGACAGTCTCACTATGTAGTTAAGTCCTTAGTTAAGTCCTGGAACTAACTATGTACTGCAGGCCACCCTCAAACTTGCAATCTTCCTGCCTTAGAAACAAAATATTCTTTAGATGTCATCCCTGAATCCTTATCTGGCTTTCCTAGGCATCTACTAAACTTTCTATGGATTTGCCTATTCTAGACCTTTCATACAAATGAAGCCACATAATGTGTGGTTCCTTGTGACTGATTTCTTTGGCTTAGTATGTTTTAAAGGTTCATCTATGTTATAAGATGAATTTGTACTCCATTCCTTTTTACAACTGAATAATATTCCATTCTATGGATATGCTACATTTATTTATCCATTCATTAGCTGGAATGGACTTTTGGGTTGTTATGATTAATACTATTAAAAATTCTCTGTACAACTTTTTGTTTCATCTCTTTGTATATATACGTAAGAATTGCTGAATCACATGACTATGCTTAACCATGTAAGGATCTGCCAGATGGCTTCCCAGAACAGCTCACTGTTTTATATCCTGGCAGCAGTACCTGAGAGTTGTAATGACTTTTTGCTTCATGATACTTCAGGTGTAATGCCTTGATTCCCTTCCTAGACTATAAGTTCTTCGAGCTAAATGATTTATTTATCTACATCTATGTTAATATCCATATCTATGTCTTTTTTTTGAGTCAGGATCTCATTTTTTGTAGTTTAAGCTGGCCCTGAGCTCACTATGTAGCCCAGGCAAGCCTGGAACTCACAGTAATCCTCCTGCCTCTGCCTCCTGAGAGCTGGGATTACAGGTGTGAGCTACCACACCCAGCATTGTGGTATGTGGTACCTGGGATCAAACTCGGGACCTTGCATTTGCCAGGCATACGCTGGAACCACTGAGTTAAATCCCCAGCTCTATATCTTTTTTTTTGAGACAGGGTCTCACTGTGTAGTTCAAGTTGGCCTTGAACTCACTGTGTAGTCCATGCTGGCTTTGAACTGAAGATGCTTGTCTTGCCAGAGAGAGTGGAGGAGTGAGGCACAGCCTGCCACAGGACTTGTCAGATTAGCATTCAAGGAGCAGAGCGGAGCAGAACCTGTGACCTGTGGGGTCCTCAGCAGGTCCTCCCTCTGAGAGACCCAGGAGACACTGGGCCACTTTTCCAAGGGCATTCTGAATATTCTCTCCCTCCCTCTGGGCAGCTGCTGAGTCACACCAGAGTCACCTTCTCTGTTCCTTGACTGGCCTGTCCTTGATCCTGCTCTTCCTGTCCCTGAAAAACTCTGCCCCAGACCCTCAAGGGCTGGCTTTTCCTGCCACCTCCTCAGGGACCTTCTGAATCTCATCACGCTCAAGTCTCGTAGACTTGTCCATTTCCTTCGAGCACTGGCTGTCCTCTGAGGCCATCTTGCTTATTCCCTAGCATTTGCTGGCTCTCTTCCCCACTTCACAACAGAGGGTAACCCCTGAAGAGCAAATGTTTTCTTTAGCTTTTTTATTATTGGCCCTGCAGTTCTTAGAATGTTGGGCACACAGAGGTGTTCCATGAACATTATTGTTGCATACCAGATGACAAAGTATATGCAAAGAAACAAACTGGAAAACTAGGAAGTATATTAGAACTGGATAGAGAAGCAAAATAAATCAATTGGAAATAACTAGATCCTTGTGAGGAAGGACAAAGTATCATTTTAAATGAATGATAATGCAGATGGTAACAAAGGAATTGCTAAGTCCCCTTGTAGGCACTGAGCTGAGTGCTTCACACACTTTAACTTATTTAATCCTCACAACATAAAGCACATGTAGTCAATCCTGTCTTACAGAAGGGGTTGACTGTAAGACAAAGTCTCTAACTTTTCGTAAGTCATAGCCGATAGGTAGATAAGCAGGGATTTGAACTTTGACCAAAAAATATCCATTTGATGGCCAGGGATTTATCTCAGTGACACTGTACCTGCCTTGCAAGTACAAGGTCCTGAGTTCCATCCCTGGTACCATAAAAAAAAAAAATCCACTTGAATTGCTTTGCATTATGCGCCAAGATGATCATCGCACTATAACAGAGAAAAGGATACGTAGGTTCAGCTTCAGAGTCTAGTCCACGCCAGTGCCAGAGAGAGGCTGTGAAGTGGGAAGAGTCCCTGGAGGGGGGTCCAGGGCTCAGTTCCTTAGTTCCTCAGGCCACTTAGTGGCTCTGCAGGTGTCTGTTCTCAGGGAGGATCTCATTTCCCACTCTGGGCCCTGGAACTGGTTTGTGACCTCTTAGCTTCTCAATGTAACAGTTCCTGAGCCTGAAAAAGGAGAGGCAGTGAAAGTCACCTCACTGACATTTGCTTTCTAAAGCAGAATGTTTTACTAACCTCTTGTGGTAGTGTTTAAGCTTACAGTGATGTCTTTGTGAAAGTGATGGAAATACGTCAACAGGCCTCGAAGTAGAGGCCATTTGTCTTCTGACAGAGGTCCATGCAGTTTACTGTATGTCTGTATCGAGTGGAAAGTGTTACCGTGGAGCGGTGTGTCTAACTTCCACACAAGGAGTGTAAGTGTGCGTGCGTGCACACCTTCCCACTCAGGATCGTGTACCCCTGCAAATGGTGCACCCCGACCCCCTAGCAAGGATGAGGAGGGGAATTTCATTTTCTGTTTCTATAGCTTTTTATGTAAATTTTTTTCAGCAAGCATGTATCAATTCTGTATAATTAGAGACTACATAAGGGCCAGGTGTGGTAGTGCACATGTGTAATCCCAGCGCCCAGAGGCTGACGGAAGGAGACTGCTGCAAATTCAAGGCCAACCTGGGCTACATAGTGAGTTCAAGCCCACCCTGAGCTGCATAGTGAGACTCTGTCTAAAACAGACAGCCCAGGTAAGGGCCAACACTTAAAGTAGTTTAGGTGCCAGGGATGCAGCTCTGCCACCCTGTACCAGCATGACAAGTGCAGGTTCTTGAGTTCAATCCCCAATATCAGGGTCGGGGGGAAGTGGTTTATAATTGAGTTACCTAATAGATTTTTTTTTCTTGGTATTGGATATTGAAGAGAGGTGCTTTGCACTGAGCTGCATCCCCAGCCCCTTTTTATTTTTGAGACAAGTCCCCCTAAGATGATAGGTTACTGAGGGTGAGTTTAAACTTGCTATCCTTCTGCCTCAACCTCTCAGAGTGCTGAAATTCTAGTTATGTGCCGCCAATCCCATCTGGGTTGTCAGATTTCTAGAGGCCTGGATTTTTCTAGGTAAAGTCTTGAGAGTATTGGAGAGCTTATCAAGATACTGCCCCCCTGTTGAACACTGACTCCCTCCACATGGGAAGACTCTTCCACCTAGCATGAGAAACTGAAAGACGCAGTTGCCGTCTTCAGAAGTCTGGGAGCTGTTGGGGAGAATAGACACAGGTGGCCGTGTTGCCTCAGAGCAGATGACAGATGGGAGAGCCAGCCACTCCCCAGTGAGCTGGATGTGGCAGAGCTGCCCCGCTGGGATCCGGTTGTTGTAGCTGTTTAACAGTCCTCCCCAAGTTCACGTGCTTAATTCCTTTTTGCCACCTTACTATACATTCAGAGTTTTCCAATATGTTTATCTCTGTAAATAGAAATCCTTCCTATCCACATTAGGACTGCTTATGAAACTTTGAAACAATATTAAGAACATAGTTCCTGTTCCTGTCTGTTGACTTTAAATATCTTTTACTTTCTGTGGCTTTTGGTTCAGTGTAAAAATCTTCCTACGGTTAGGGATTTAGCTCAGTGGTTCTGGCACCTGCCTCACAAGTGCAAGGTCCCAAGTTCAATTCCTGGTACCCCCAAAACAAATAAATAAATAAACTGAAGATTTAAAAACAAAATAAAATGTCCTTCCCAGGTAGCCGAGGTCACTCCCTTCTTTAGAGGAAGGTGAAAGTCCTTATGTTCAACTACATATTTAAATTTAGGATACAATATAATGTATAACTCTTCTTAAAAAGAAATCAGTAGGGGCTAGGGATTTAGCTCAGTGGTTCCAGCACCTGTCTTGCAAGTGCAAGGTTTGGGTTCGATCCCTGTAACCACATACAACAATGCTGGGCTTGGAGACTCATCCCACCAGCGATCAGTACCACATACCACAGTGTCCAGCATGGTGGCTCACGCCTGTAATCCCAGCACACAGGAGGCAGAAGCAGCAGGATTGCTGTGAGTTCAAGGCTGAGCTCAGGGCCATCCTGAACTGCAAAAAGTGAGACCTTGTCTAAAAAAAAAAGAAGGAAAAAGAAATCAATAAAGGGGCATGGAAGAGGGAAAAAGAGGATTAAGAAAAGAAACAAACTATATTATATACATGTGTCAACTTCCCAAGATTGTAAAATGCATGTTTTGCAAAGATCTATTAATAAAAAAATATTTTTAAGGAAATCAATATTAAAAATTACTTAAGGGGCCAGGGATTTAGCTCAGTGGCACCAAGCCTGCCTCACAAGCCCAAGTTCCTGAGTTTGATCCCTGGTACCACAAAAAAGAAAAGAAAGAAAGAAGAAAAGCAAAATAGAGAAATGAATAAGTAAACTTGCCCTAGGTCACACAACCAGCAAATGCTCGAACCTGGATTTATTTTTTTTCTGAGACAGGGTCTCACTTTGTAGTTCAAGCTGGCCCTGAATTCACTAAGTAGCCCAGGCAAGCCTCAAATTCACAGCAATCCTCCTGTCTTTGTCTCCTGAGTGCTGAGGTTAGAGGTGTGAGCCAACCATGCCTGGCATTGTGATGTCTGATATTGGGCATCAAACTTGGGGCCTTACACTTTCCAGGCACAGGCTAGATCCGCTGAATTAAATCCCTGGCCTCACACTTGAATTTTAAACCTGGATTTGCCTAACTTTAGTACTTTGCCAGCAATTTGTATTAACCCTAAAAATGAGTTAATCTTGGCCGGAGTATTCAGATTAAACTCTTTTATCCACGGGGGTCCAGTCCAATGAAGGACTCTTAGAACTTCCATTGTTGCACCAGAATAAGTGAAACTTTTCTAGTTTTGGGGTTGGTCAAACAGAAGGTATGGTCTGGTATTACAGTGTCTTAATTCCAGAAAAATAAGGCCCTCCTTTCTCTCTCCAGCCAGGGGAGGCCAGGCTCCTAGTTGTGGGGATCAGGATACTCGGGGCAACAGTGCATAGACTGTGGCCGGCGTATGGTTTGGAGGAGTTGGGCTAAACTCCCAAGCTTTCAGTTTATTGAATAGTGGTCATGTTATGTCAGGTATTTTGGCACATCCTGCCATATGTCACTGTGCAGGGCAGTCTTGAGTCCCTGGGCTATAAGGGCAGAGCTGGTGCACTCCCTGCAGCAACCCCAGAGGCTGCATTTAGTGACATGCATTTGAACTGGCCCCAGATAACCTTAGACCCCTTGCTGCTCTTCTCAGGACTGCAGGGGTTTGCTGAATTTGGGCGTCACACGAGATCTGAGGATGTGGTGTGAAGGACCTACTTTTCTACCTACTTGGCCAAGAGGGAAGCAGGTCCTCCTTGGTCCTCCATAATATGAGCAGGGTGGGCAGTAGAGCAGATGCATAGAAACAAGGCTTCCTGCTTGGACCAGCTCCAGAAGGTTCTGTTGTCTGTCTTCACATTACAGAGGACTTTAAAAGGATTATATGTAAGAAAGTAGCCCAGGCTGCTTGATTCTTATGCTAAGATGGGCTCTAATCCTTGTTTCCTTTTTGGTATTGGATTAAAAAATGTAGGACAGGGTTAGAATTGGCTGTTAATAATACCTGGGACAAACACATGCTCTGAGAGTCTTGGAAAGGAAATAACTTCGTAGGAAGCATTACAGCTGCAGCAGTTATTTATGTCTTTTAACATCTATGATACTTGGTTTGATTTTCTGGTTTTATCTCTGCCTTCCCCAACTAAAAGATGTTGTAAGCAAGATATTTTTAGGGCATTTAGATTAATTTATAGTAATAAAATATTTATCTTCAGTAATATAATAAGTTCAAATAAAGACTGAGTTATACTGTTTTCTGCCATCATAGTAGAAAAGATTAAAATAAGCCTCAAGGTATTATTTTATCAGGTAGTACATTAGTTTGCAGTCTTACAGTATTGGTGAGAACATTATTATGTTTTTGGAAAATAATTCAGCTGAATTTATCCGAAGCCCAGAATACTATTGTTTAACTTATTCATTCCATACCCAACAAATTCTCTTATCAAAATGCCTGTGGGGGTTGGGGATTTAGCTCAGCACACCATGCCTGCTGGCAAGAACAAGGTCCTGAAATCGATCCCTGATACTGCCAAAAAAAAAAAGAGGAAAAAAAAAACTTTTGGCACAAGTGTTCATTGACCTATTATTATTATTGTTGTTGTTATTGTGATGATGATAATTATTATTATTATTATTGTTATTTTAGGCAGGATCTCACTTTTGTAGTTTAGGCCAGTGCTGAGCTCACTATGTATCTCAGCCAAGCCTTGAACTTACAGTAATCTTCCTGCCTCTGCCTCTGGAGTGCTGGGATTACAGGTGTGAGCCACCATACCCAGCTTTGTGGTATGTTATACTGATTGCTGATGGGCATGAGTCACCATGCCTGGCATTGTTGTATGTGGTTACTGGGGATCGAAATTGGGAACTTGCGCTTGCAAGGCAGACACCAGAACCGCTGAGCTAAATCCCTAGCCTATTATTATTATTATCACTTTGTTTTTTATTCTGAGTATTAAACTCATGGCTTGATGCATGCCAATTCTATCACTAAGATACAACTTCAACACATTTTTTCCCGAGCTTTTTTTTTTTTCTATGCAGAAAGCTTGGGACAGCTTTGCATGGTGGCATGTCCTCTAATACTAGCACTTGGGAGGCTGAGCCAGGAGGACTGCTGTGAGTTGGAGACTAGTCTGGATGACATAGCAAGACCCTGTCTCAAAAAAAAGCAAGCTTGGAACAACTTTTGATGTCATAAATTGACAAAGATCAGTCACAATTTTAACCTAACAAAAATAACCTTTTGGTGCATGTTTTTCTAATTTTCCTGTGCATACTTGCTTTTAAAAAATGGTTGTTGCTGGGCATGGTAGCTCACACTTGTAATCCCAGCACTCAGGAGACTGAGGCAGGAGGATTGCTATGAGTTCCAGGCTTGCTGGGCTGCATCCTGAGCTCAGGGCCAGCCTGAACTACAAAGCAGGACCCTCTCTCTCAAAAAAAAAAAAAAGACTCTTAACTGGACATGGTGACACATACCAGTAATCCCAGCAGCAGGAGCATGGTGAGTTCAAGGTCAAACTGGGCTAGATAGAAAGTTCAAGGCCAGTCTGGACTACAGGGTGAGACTCTGCTCAAAACAAAACAAAATGAACAAAAAGGCTACATCCTTGTATTCCTTCCATCCTGCCAGTACTAGGTATGGAAACTTAGGCCTCGTGCTGAACTATATTGCTAGCCCTTTTTATTTTTTATTTTGAGACAAGGTCTTGAAAAGTCACAAAGTTGTCTAGGCTGAGTTCCAATTTGTGATCCTCCTGCCTCAGCTTTCTAGAGTGGTAGAGTTACAGAATGCCCCTGCGCCCAGCATCCACTAAGCCTTATACAGTATTTGGGATATTTTTTCCCTCTCTTCTACTCACCTGAGATGAGTCTAAAGTTAGTGGAAAACAGTCTTCCCACTTCTGCAGCTTTCCACATGTGACTGTTTTTGGAAACCATACATGTATGTGTGCACATACACAATCACGCTACCTGGTTTTATTTTAAAGCACAGTCAGGGGCTTGAAATTAGCTCCTAGAACTGCCAAGGATCACCAAGCGTTGTTAACTAACTTTCCTCAACCTTTGAGAGGGTATTGTGAGACCCTTCTTCAACCCACTATGGATGACAGCCTTCCACCCCTCCTTGTTAACCAGTGCCTTCATCTCACCCAGACAACTGCTTCCACCACATCTGTAAGCCCACCTGCAAGTGCTCTTCCTTCTTCTCCTGATTTAGATACATGGTGCTCTGCCGCCTGCTGGGTCAGGCTGTCCTGTGTCCCAGTTCTTCCTCCTCAGGAACTGTCCGTCCTGCCTTCCTCATTAAATATGTGTTCTAATCCTCACGTCCCTAAAAGCAAACAAGACCCTGCCTTGCTCTCACACCCATGTCTCTCCTGTTAGTTTTCATGTTTTTTTTTCTGCTGCCTTTTTCAGCAAAAGTCCCTAAAAGCCTTGCTAAGAATCTTCCTTTCCTCCTCTTCCCCATGAGTCTGGCTTCATCTTTGTTGTTTCACTGAAAGGTCTGTCAAGCTCAAGGAAGACCGTGTTTCCGTCCTCACCTTACATAACTGTCAGAGCCAGGGATTCTCTCCAGCCTTGCCTCCTGTTTCTGTTTGATGAAGACTTCCGAGGTGTTGATTGCAGTGGAGGCCAGTCTTCCCATCTCCAGAGTCACCTCTGCTACCTCCCCAGCATCACTTCTGGGGTGTCCCTTAGCCATCTCCATCTAAAAATAGTCCAAACAGAACTTGTGTTCTCCTACTAATCACTTATTTTCCCTCTAAATGTCTCAGAGTGTGTCTACATCAGTGTCTTTGCCAAAACTCCAAATCTAAGAGTTACCTGTCTCTTCCCTTTCGCCTCATCCAGCTCATCAGCGTGGCCTGTTGGTTTTACCTCCAGTGTGTACATCGCATCAGCCCATGTCTCGCCTCTAGTCATGCTCAGGCTGTCGCTGAGGCCCCAGACTCCACTCCCTGCTTGTTCTCATCTCTCCACAGCACATCATACCACCTCCTTGGCTTTGTGCCTTCGCGGTGCCCTTCAGATAAACTCACTGTCTCCCCAGGCATGGCTGCACACACCAGGAGTCCTGGTACGCTGGGAGGCTGAGTCAGGATTGCTAGATTTGAGCTCACCCTGGGCTATGTAGCCGCTTAGCAATAAATAAAATAAAAACAAAAAATAAGAAATAAGGGATTGTAGCTCAGTGTAAAGGTCCAGGATTAAATCCTTAGTTTAAAAAGCAAAAAAATTTTTAAAAAAATACATATTCCTTGCCAAGGGCCACAAGGTCCTGTGTAGTCTGGCCTCGCTCCTCAGCTTGTACCATCTTAAGCTTCCAAACAAATATCAATCACATTTCCCTTTTTCCACTTCAGGCCTTTGTGCTTGTTCTTCCTTCCCCAGCTTTTGGCTGGCTTCCTGGTCCAGTCTGACTTCAGGTTGGCCTTGTGCAGTCCTCTGTGGGGCTGTCCACTGTCCACACCTAGTTATTTTCCTACCATAGTATCTTATTTATCTTCATTAGACCATTTGAAAGCTGTGACTGTTCCTTTCCCTGAGGGATTCCTTCTTTCACTGCAGCGTGAGCCTACAAGAGCTGAGCAGATCTGACATTGGTCCTTCCCGGGACTTAGTACAATGATTGGCAGTCTGTGGTTACACAGTAAAACATTTATTGAATGAAAGATGTGCTTGCTTTGGCAACACATATACTAAAATTATTGAATGAAAGAGTAAATGCTCTAATACATATTTTCCCATGTCATTATTTCTAATAGGTACATAGTATTCTATTGTACAAATATAACCTAGTTTACTTAATCACTGCTGTATTGTTCCATTTATTTCTTTCTTATTTTTCAGCACCAAAACATGAGTAGTAGTCTAAATGGTTACCAGGATTATTCTTCACTAAGCTATGAATTGTTATACAAGCATATACAATCCAAGAAAGCATTTTTATTAGCACAGGAAAATTAATATATTAAGTTAACAAAAGCATAATACAAAATTATATGTACAGTAAGATTTTAATTATGAAAAAGTGCATAGAAAATCTAGTAGGAAATAAACTAAAATGTTAATTATGTACTTCATGTTCACAAGAGCATTTTGTTGTGGTTTTTTTTTTTTTTGAGACGAGTCTTGCTGTGTACCTCAGGCTGGCCTTGAGTTCACTATTAAGCCCAGGCCAGCCTCAAACTCTCAGTGATCCTTTGGCAAGATTATAGTGATTTTTCTTTTTGGTTTTTGTAAGTATTCAAATAATACACAGTATTTTTTCACTATAATTGTCTGTTTTTTTCAAGTTTATTGCAGTAGTATATGATTTTTATAAATGATCAAGATAAAGTTACTAAACACCTCAGATCAGTTGTATGCACATCAGATTATTGAAGATAGTCAAGAGCAGAGTTAGAGACCCAGATTTGGCAGTGCATACTTGTCATCCCAGCCTATAGGAGGCTGAGGCAGGAGGATTGCCTTGAGTTTGAGGCCAGCCTGGACTACGTAGTGAGACCCTGTCTCAGAAAAGGCAAAAAAATAAAAATAATTACCAAATTAGAAATCATGAGGCTCTAGAGAATAGCCTAAATGTTCGAAATGCACTTGCTAATGACAGCTGTAGGCCTTTGGGTAACCTGAGCTTTCAGAGTGGCACAGGTCACATTTCTTGTGAAGCCTCTGAAGCCACCAAAGTGTTGATTAGGGATGAGAGTGTGCTGCAGATGTGCTGAGAGTAGGGGAGAACTCAGAACTGCTCCTCGAGGCTGTTTTGGAGGTGGAACCCCTGTGGTCTGAGAGATTGTCACAAACTTTTTATCATTTAAGGCAGTGGTTCTCAAACCTAAGACCTTCCTGGAGGTTTATGAGACCAAAACTGTCAGGCGAAGACGTCAGTCGCCTTTTTAGTTCTTATGCTCTGATGAGTGGAGATCTCCATCTCCAGATGCTGCATGATTCTAGCAGATTGGCTGCAGAAGCAGATAAGGGAAGCCAGCTGTCTTCTGTGAAGCCAGACAGTAAGAAAGGTCACAAAAATGTGAAACACTGCTGACATTCTCCCTAAGATTTCTTATTATGAAAAATACTTATTTTTCAGTAAGGTACTATTTGTGTTAATATATATTGAGCTTATTTTAGATAAATCAATTTTTAAAAATTTCAGTTTAATTTTATTTATTTATTTGTTCAGGTTTTTGAGACAAGTTCTCACTATGCAGTTCAGCTTGGTCTTGAACTCAAGGCAATCCTCCTGCCTTAGTCTCCCTAGTCCTGGGATTATGAGTATGTGACATCACACCCAACCAATTTTTAATATTGCAAATGCTGATAGAGAGTTACCCATTTAAAGCAACCCTCTCAGGACCCTCAAATTTTAAGAGTAAAAAGAAGTCCTGGGGGCTGGGGAGTTAGCTCAGTGGTTCCGGCGCCTGTCTCGCAAGCGCAAGGACCCGGGTTCGATTCCCCGGTAACCACATAACAATACTGGGTGTGGAGACCCACACCCAACAGCAACCAGTACCACATACCACAGTGCCGGGCGTGGTGGCGCACGCCTGTCATCCCAGCACTCGGGAGGCAGAGGCAGGAGGATTGTGATGTGAGTTTGAGGCTGAGCTCAGGGCCAGCCTGAACCACAAAGCGAGACCCTGTCTCCAAAAACCTAAAAAAAAAAAAAAAAAAGAAGTCCTAAGACCAAAAACTTTAGGAACCACTGAATTAAGGTGGCAGGCAGGAAGAAGATTATGTTTATGGTGGGTTCATTGAGACTTGGTAGATTGTTGAATTGCGTGACTTGAAAACAAAGGCTAATGGAAAATGACTAGTGTAATACACAGATGTGGAAGTCCTTAAAACATAAATTCTCTCACTCTCCTCTTTTAGAAATCATGCATGATGTGATCAAGAAGGTCAAGAAGAAGGGGGAATGGAAGGTAAGTAAAAGAATGCAGTTAATGGCCCTAAGAGTGAGATTGTGGGCCCGGGGATTTAGCTCAGTGGTTCTAGTGCCTGTCTTGCAAATGCAAGGGCGGGGGTTCGATCCCTGGTTAACCATATACAATATTGGGTGTGGAGACTCACGCCCAGCAGCAGTCAGTACCACATACCACAATGCTGGGTGTGGTGGTTCACGCTTGTCATCCCAGCACTCTGGAGGCAAAGGCAGGAGGATTGCTGTGAGGTGAGTTTGAGGCTGAGCTCAGGGCCAGCCTGAACTACAAAGCGAGACCCTGTCTCAAAAAAAAAGAGTCAGATTGTATAGGAAAGATAAGAATGGGGCAGAATGAGACAAAAAGGGTCAGGCAGAAATAAGGGCATCTTTGTGGTACAGGGCCTTTGCACTGAGCTACATCCTCAGATCTTTTTTGATTTTTAGTTTAAAACAAGATCTTGCTAAACTGCTCAGTAGTACAGGCTGGGCTCAAATATGTGATCCTCTTGCCTCTGCCTCTCAGAGTGCTGGGATTATAGGCACATGCCTCTGCACCCAGCCAAAAATAAGTTTTTCCCTGAAAACATGCTCACAATGTGGTAATCTCTTAATATTGATGCAACAGATGATTTTCCTTCATTTTTTATTTTTATGAGTACTTTTTAAATCATGCCAATAAAGGTGATTTTTACTTTTCTTTTAAAACAATTTTTTTTTCAAGACAAGGTCTCACTATGTAGTTCAGGCTGGTTTTAAACTTAATAGAGCCTGGTGCGGTGAGACATCCCTATATTCCCAGGACTCGGGAAGCTGAGGGAGTAGGATCACTACAGATTCAAGGCCAGCTACACAGTAAGTTCAAACCTACATAGTAAGACCCAATCTAAAATAAACAAAGAAATACACAAAAAACCCTCACTGTGTAGCGCAGGTTGGCTCTACACTCATGGTGATCTTCTTGCATTAGTCTCCCATGTGCTGGGGTTATAGGTGTGCACTCCACACCTAGCTGAAAACTTTCTTTAAAATTTATGAAACTGAGTGAAGTTAAGGAGAGCAAATACTAATTCTTAGAAGGGTGGGTTTGCATGTGGGAGGTAAAAGCAAGCATGTGACTCTGCAGACTTCTGGCCCATGGGGTACGTGGTTCCTTCCACAGTCTGCAGTGCCGGTGCTGTCCAAGCTGATCAGTAGCCTGCTGGGAGGATCACAGCAGGTGGCTCACGAGCTCTGTCCTTCCAGGTGCTGGTGGTGGACCAGTTAAGCATGAGGATGCTCTCCTCCTGCTGCAAGATGACGGACATCATGACCGAGGGAATAACAAGTGAGCAGTGCGCTGCCCTTGGGCCGGGTGGACCTCAGCCCAAGTAGTAAGACTCAGCCCCTGAGGGAGGGCCAGCTTGCCTGGTCATCACTGCATCCTCGCAGCTAGTGCAGTGCTATTAGTTATTGCTGAAAGAAATAACTACTGAAAGAAAGGTTATATCAGGGGTGTTGCATGCCTGCCTGTATTATATACAAGATTCGAAGGGCAGGCAAGGCAGTTAGAATTAGGATGCTTGGCAAGCACAAGGTCCTGAGTTTAATTCCTGGTACCACAAAAGAAAAAAAAAAAAAATCAAGGAAAGAGGTTAGTCTACCTGATAGCAGACCTAAGCAGAAACTTTAAATGGGTAGAAATCCAGAGGGCCATTACATATATGAGAAGTCCCCAGCTCATTAGTGATCAAGGATATCCCATTCAAACCAGAGTGAGCCACCACTACAGACTCACCTGACAGCAAGGACGCAGAGAACAAGGACCAAGTAAACCAAGACCAAGAACCAAGACCAAGTAAACCAAGGACCAAGAACAAACCAAGTAAAATACACACACACACACACACACACACACACACACAGGCTTACACACAGAGTGATTAATTAAATTGTGGTACAGTAGTTACACAGAATATACTAAAACAGTAAAGATAAAATGATGCCAGGTGCAGTGGTACAGACCTCTAAACCTAGCACTCAGAAGGCAAACTGAAACAGGAAGATCACCATGCATTTAAGGCCAGGCTGCACTATATAGTGAGACCTTATCTTTAAAAAAAAAAGTCCTAGGCTGGGGATTTAGCTCAGTGGTTCAAGCATGTGCCTGACAAACACAAGTCTGAGTTTAATCTCCAGTGTCACATACCACAGTGCCAGGCATGGTGACTCACGCCTGTAACCCCAGCCCTCAGGAGGCAGAGGCAGGAGGATTGCTGTGAGTTCAAGGCTCGTGTGGACTACCAAGTGAGGTCAGGGCCAGCCTGAACTACAAAGTGAGACCCTGTCTCAAAAAAAAAAGTTCTAAAATTGTGATGATACTATATTATAGTTTTAGTATGGACTGTGGGAGCACATAATTTTTGGAGTGATTTTTGTGTCATCAGTGTTCCCAGTCAGTTGTTGTGGTTGGGTTTTTTTGTGTGTATTATGTTTTGAGATAGGGTCTTGCTCTGTAGTTCAGGCTGGTCTAGACAATGTTATTGTCCTCACTGTATGTGTGTATATGCATGTGCAAATAAAACAGGTGTGTGTGTTTTACTGGGCTTCACACGTATTAGACAAGCACTTTACCACTGAGTTGCACCTTAACTGTAACTGTTTTTTTGGTTTCATTAACTTGCCTGTGAAGGTCTTAAAGTCTCCTGAATAGCTGGGATTACAAATGTGCACCATCACACCTGCCTTCCTGGATGAACTTATTTATTTATTTATTTATTTATTTATTGAGACAGGGTCTTGCTTTGTAGTTCAGGTTGACGTTGAGCTTACTATGTAGCCCAGGCGAGCCTTGAACTACAGCAATCCTCCTGTCTCTGCCTCCCGAGTGCTGGGATTACAGGCATGAGCCACCATGCCTGGCTCTGGCTGAATTTTTAAAACTTTTTTTATGTGGATGCAGTGGTACATACCTAGAGTCCCAACTGTTCAGAATGCTGAGGCAGAAGGATGGCTTGAGCCCAAGGGGTCAAGATCACCATGGGCAGCATAATGGGACCCCCTCAAACAAATAAACAACCCTGTTTGTCTTTATTAAAGGAAAAAAAATAAGAGAAAGGAGAATAAACAAAATGGAATTGACAAACTTAACACTCTGGCCTCTCCTCTAGGGTCCTTTGCCCTAGAGCAGCCACCTTGTTCTTCCTTTGTTGCGCATATATATATATATTTTTTTTTTTTTCCTAAATAATTGTTCATACTATCATTTCTCGCTTCATCTCTGTTAGACATCACCACTGACTTTCTCCAATAGCTCAGCTTCTATCACCACACATAATTCTTCCCTATTCCCAAAGGCAGGTTTCAAAATATGTCCTCATTTAGCAAAATTTAAAAGTTCACAACTATATGCTGAGGTCCCAAAACATTTTGGGGGAAGTATTAGTAGATAGTAGATGATAACATTTGAGACTCTTACAACATTAGCAAAGTAGATGATTAGGGGATTAATCTGAGCACTGTTTGGGGTGAAAGTTTTCATAAATATTACAAGGAATACTTCTAAAGTGATGCCTTTTTACACAAAACATCAACACAGGAAGAATAATACACAGCTATGCATTCTGTGTGTGCCAGAGGACAGTGCAGCATAAGTCACGTACCCCAAGTGTTATTGGGGACTAATGAGATGAGGAAGCTTTCAAAGCTGTTTTCCTCCGGTAAAGTAGCTGATATGGCCGTGAATAGTGTGATCCACAGCCTGTGGTTTGTTTTAGCAAAACAGAATGTTTCATCTTTTCATCTTGAGCAGAGTGTCTTTATTTGATGTACAAAGAAAAATCAAACTATCCAGTTGTTGATAAACCAATTTGGAAATTATAAAGAGATTGAGATTATTTTGAACAGATGAGAAAAAGCTGACGGAAGAGACAAATCTTCCCTGCAGCCATTTCCATTTTCTCTTACAGCAAAGGAATTTACTTAAACCAAAATGGGAGCTAGCTAGTGTGATAAGAGTTGGGGGGTTTTGGGAGACTGAGGCAAGAAGACTGTAAGTTTGAGGCCAGATTGGACTATTTTGGAAATCCCTGTCTCAGGGAGGGAAAATTCAGTTTTCTAACATCTTGGCTCTAAAAAAGCAGGGGCGCTCACACCCAAGGAGCGTGGGCCCTGGAGGAGGGTATGGATTCTGTCTCTTTCTGCTTTTTGTAGCCTTTAACCTGGCAGTGGGAGGTGTGGCTTATTTGTCTTGCTTCTAGTTTTATTGTCCTGAGTCATGTTTTTGTATTAATTCTGGACTGTTTGTCCTTTAGTTGTGGAAGACATCAACAAGCGCAGAGAACCGCTCCCCAGCCTGGAGGCTGTGTATCTTATCACTCCATCAGAGAAGGTAAATCCCCCAGCAGGGAGGCTCAGGCTAGCTGACAGGTGCTGGGCTTGGGATCTCTGGCACACAGCCTCTCTCCCCCACCCGTGTTTCTAGGTTAAGCATGCATTTAACATACTGTACTGTTTAATCATGTGATCCCCAGACACGGTGTGGAGGGAGGGTTATGCAGTGGGAAGCAAAGAATGTATTAAACCTTTTATGTTAAGCAGCTATGCAGAAAGTCAGAGCTGGTGTCCACTAGGTCATTAGTTTTTCCCCTTGCAGTCCTCTCCAGGCAGGAGATCTACCTGCGGGCTTTGGTATTTTGATTTCAGATTTATTTCATCAATATCCAGTTAGTGTTTCTGTTTACCTGTCTTGTAACTTTGAGGGATTGGCTGAAATCAGAATCTAGACAAGGCTGTGTCCTTACTTTTGTGGTAGTGGTCTTAGGTCTCTTAATCTAGGTTTTTTGTTTGTTTGTTGTTTGTTTGTTTTAGTTTTTGGAGACAGTCTCACTTTGTATGTAGTTCAGGCTGGTCCTGAACTCACTGTGTAGCCCAGGCTGGTCTCAAGCTCATGGCAGTCCTCTTGCCTCTGCTTCCCAGGTCTCACCACACCTAGTATTGTAGAATGTGGTACCAGGGATCGAACTTGGAGTCTTGTGCTTGTCAGACAGATGCAGGAACCACTGAGCTAAATCCCTGGCCCTTAATCTAGTTTTTTTGAGACTGAGTCTTGCTATATAGTTCAGGCTGGCCTTGAACTCACTGTGTAGTCCAGTCTGGTCTTGAACTTGGGATGGTTCTCATGCCTCAGACTCCTGAATCCTGGTATTATGGGAATTACATTATGTTTTCTTGTTTTGTTTTGTTTTGTTTTTTCAGTTTTTTTGAGACAAGGTCTCACTTTGTAGTTCAGGCTAGTTCTGAATTCAGCCTTAAACTCAGCAATCCTCCTGCCTCTGCCTCCTGAGTGCTGAGATTATAGGCATGAGCCATTGCACCCGACATTGTTGTATGTGGTGCTGGTTGCTAATGGGTGAGTCACCATGCCTGGCATTTTTGTATGTGGTTACCAGGAATAGAACTTCAGACCTTGCAAGGCAGGCCCTGAAATCACTGAACTAAATTCTCAGCCCTGCATTATGTATTTTAATTTATATTTTATAAATCCCCCTGAGGGCTAGGGATTTATTTAGCTCAGTGGTTCTGGTGTCTACCTGGCAAGTATAAGGTCCTGAGTTCTATCCCTGGTAACCACCTACTACAATGCTGGGCATGGTGGCTCATGCCTGTAATCCCAGCACTTGGGAGGCAGAGGTAGGAGAATTGCCAAGAGTTCAAGGCTAGCCTGGGCTACATAGTGAGTTCAGGGACAGCCTGAACTATAAAAGCAAGACCTTGTCTCAAAAAAAAAAAAAAAAAAAAAATCCTCCTGATCCAGACATAGTGTCTGTTGCATATCTATAATCCCAGCCATTTGGTAGCCTGAGGCAGGAGCATTTCAATTCCAAACTAATTGGGAAATGTAACTAGACCCTGTCACAAACATCTAATTTTCACACTTTCTTAGCACTTTTTTAAAATCTAATTTTATTTTTGTTTTGTGGTACTGAGCGACTCAAGACCTTCCATTTGTGAGGCAGGCATGGTTCCACTGAGCTAAGTGCCACTTCCTTATCACTTACGGAAACTGGCTGACATATATGAGTTCCAGCAGATGCAACTAAACTGCCAAGCTCATCAACATGAATCTTCCCCAAGGTTTCTGTCCAGTTTTGTGTGTCTTTTCTCAGTCACATTGTCATTGTAGAATGAGCTAATCTCTGAAATAACCCAAACTGTAGGTCCTGAGAACATGAGCATTAGAGTTGTATGTCAGAAAGCTCTCCATTATTTCGTGCAGGTGGCCTAAAGCCAGCTTGCATGTCACTCAGTTCAGTGCTTGTCCCGTTCGTTTCTGTAATTGCCCTTAGCTCCCTCTTTTGTTTCTGTCCACAGTCTGTCCACTCTCTCATCAGCGACTTCAAGGACCCGCCGACTGCCAAATACCGGGCTGCACACGTCTTTTTCACTGACTGTAAGTAGCTGTGGGCTGTACTTGCCTGGCCAGATTCGCATTTCTGACCCGCTCAGCTGAACCCAAAATGGGTCAGATCAACAAGAAAGAAACAAGTCATTGGCACAGTTGTCCTGATCTTTTCTTTTCAGAAGGCGAATTGCAATTGTTTGCTTTTTGTTTCTCTGAGGCTCGCTGGGGGCCTGGCAGGTGTCTTGCCATTCCTCTTATACCCTCATGTTGTTGGATGTTTTAGCATAGGATGAACTTTCAAATTGCCTTTTAAAAATCTGAGTAACAAGGACTGGAGGTGGTGGTGCCTATTATAATCCCAGCATTTGGAGACTGAGGCACGTAATTCATCACTGGAAGTTCGAGGCCGGCCTGGACTACATAGTGAACTCAAGGCCAGCCTGAACCACATAGCAATGCCCTGTCTCTAGTAATAATAAATAAATATCTGTATAATAAAGAACCCACTGGATGTGTGTACCTATTAAATGAACCAGCAAGGGGACAGGAAACTGACTCTTTTGTCCTTCTTGCAGCTTGTCCAGATGCCCTGTTTAATGAGCTGGTGAAGTCTCGAGCAGCTAAAGTTATCAAAACACTGACGGAAATCAACATTGCATTTCTCCCATATGAATCCCAGGTGAGGCTCGACTGGGACTGTGCCTTATTATCCTACCAGAAACTCAGAGAGGGCAGGGCAGGGTATAATAAAGAAAACAGAGGAGGGGAGTTTCGAGTTCTGAATTGGCTGAATGACGTTTACATGTGGATGTTTACTTAGTAGAGGTGGTTTCCGTGGCGCCTGACCAGCGCCCTTGTCTACTTTGCCTGGCATCCCTGACTATGTTCGCCGTCACTCCTTTCTTCATGTGCCCATTGTCCTTCCTCAGTGTCTGCTCCTCCTGGCTGACTCTTTAGATAACCAACAGTAGCCAGTCTAAAAGGAGAAGAGGGAGGGAAGGGATCAGAGCATCCCATCTGTCTTGAAGGAGACCGTTTTTATTGGAGATAACCTTGGATTGTCACGTGTTAAAAGAACAGATGGTTGTCGCTGTTGTTAGCTGTTAATGCTTCATGCACCAGAGGCCACAGCAGCAAATTTCTCCCCTTGGAAAAAAACAAAGATGTTAAACCAGTAAAGGTGAAACTGTTTATGAGAGAATATACTAAATTTATCTTAGTATTTTTAAGGCTTTTAAAAATATCTTCTGACAAACAAAGAGTAAAAATACCACAGGACTTTTATTCATTTTCTGGTAGTAAAAGATGATGGTAGCGGGCCGGGGATATAGCTCAGTGGTTCCGGCGCCTGTCTTGCAAGCGCAAGGACCCGGGTTCAATCCCCGGTAACCACATAACAATACGGGGGTGTGGAGACTCACCCCAGCGGCAACCAGTACCACATACCAGTGCCGGGCGTGGTGGCTCACGCCTGTAATCCCAGCACTCGGGAGGCAGAGGCAGGAGGATTGTGATGTGAGTTGGAGGCTGAGCTCAGGGCCAGCCTGAACCACAAAAGCGAGACCCTGTCTCAAAAAACC
>PVIR01021142.1:0-29787 GCA_004026965.1 Petromus typicus
ACTGGGTGTGGAGACTCACACCCAGCAGCAACCAGTACCACATACCACAGTGCCGGGCGTGGTGGCTCACGCTTGTAATCCCAGCACTCGGGAGGCAGAGGCAGGAGGATTGCTGTGATGAGTTTGAGGCTGAGCTCAGGGCCAGCCTAAACTCCAAAGCGAGACCCTGTCTCAAAAAACCTAAAAAAAAAAAAAAAAATCCACATCGAATTTGTTATGAATTTGTTAATATTCTCGAGTTCATTTGGAAGAGTAAATGCCAAGAATAAAATATTTGTGTAAAGAGCAATTGGGAGTAGTTTGCCCGAAGATACCAAAATGTAGTTTGAGACGCCAGCAGTCAGACAACATAGTATTGACACAATGCTACGAGAGAGCAGTGGGATAGAACAAAAATTCTAGAAACAGCCCTCAATT
Organism: Petromus typicus; assembly: GCA_004026965.1. NCBI lineage: Eukaryota > Metazoa > Chordata > Mammalia > Rodentia > Petromuridae > Petromus > Petromus typicus. Next base: position 418 of record PVIR01021142.1, read on the forward strand.
AAAATCTAGTTAAAGTACTGCATTTCAAATTAGAAAGGAAGTAATGGAGTATTTGATAAACACTGTTGGTATAATTACCTATTGTTTTGGGAAAGAGTTTTATTCTAAACTCAAAATAAGAACCCAAATAGAATAGGGCTGAGGGTAGTTGGCATCAGAATACTTGTGCCTGAGACCCCGGATTCACTCCCCAGAACTACCAATATAAATATTAGGAGCCAGGGATATAGTTCAAGGGTGCTGTGCTGGCCTGGCAAGTGCAAGGTCCTGAGTTTTGTCCCCATACCATAAAATAATTTAAAAATTAATGTTGTATAATATATATATATCTCCAGAGCAATAAAAAATTTTATGAACAGGCTGGGCATGGTGGCACATGCCTGTAATCTCAGCACTCAGGAAGCAGAGGCAGGAGGATGGCCATGAATTCAAGGCCAGTCTGCACTCTATAGAGAGTCAAGACCAGCCTGAACTACATAGTGAGACCCTGTCTCAAAAAACAAAGCAAGACAAAAACACAATAGAAGAAAATATGATTGATTTTTAGTAGCTTTTGAAAAAATATTCTTAGGCAAATATTAAAAAGTAAAAAAAAATATTAGATTTACTTATGTCAATATATTAAACTTCTCTCCAGTAAAAAAAAATACTTCAAAGTTTCAAAGTAAACCTCAGAAGTAAAGAAAATATTTGTAGGCGCCAGGGATGTAGCCCAGTGGTTCCGGTGCCTGTCTTGCAAGTGCAAGGGCCCGGGTTCAATCCCCCAGTAACCATATACCATACTGGATGTGGAGACTCACGCCCAGCAGCAACCAGTACCACATACCACAGTGCCGGGCGTGGTGGCTCACGCCTGGAATCCCAGCACTCGGGAGGCAGAGGCAGGAGGATTGCTGTGATGTGAGTTTGAGGCTGAGCTCAGGGCCAGCCTGAACTACAAAGCGAGACCCTGTCTCAAAAAATAAAAAAAGAAAGAAAATATTTGCAATGTTTTTAGCAAATAAAAGATTAATAACCAGATTACATAGGAATCTCCCACACATAATACTTATTGTAAAAGGGAATGAAACAGAGGAGTAATTCAGAGAAGAAAAGTAAAATTGCTGAAGTGTATGTGGAGAATTATTCAGTCTCTCTGACAGTCAGATAAATGCAAGTTGAGATAGTCTACTTCATCTATCAGATTGATGGCAATTAAATATTTTAACATTCAGTGTTAGAAAACATGAGGAAACATAGATGCTTTATGAATTGCTCATAAGAATGTGAATCGGCATAGTTTGGGTAAGCATAATTAAGAATGTATTTTAAAATTTCAAATGTGCAAACTCTTTGAAAATCTTCTAAAAATAGATTTTACAAAGATGTCTTTTTAAAGTGAGCCATGCTTTCTTTGAAATAATTCTCTTTGCTAAATGTCCATCTGTTGGAACTGATTAAATAAAGTATGGTACCTGCCAGACACATGCCTGTAATCCTAGAAGTTTAGGAAGCTGAGGCAGAAAGATCTCAAGTTCAGCCCATCCAGACAGCTCAGTGACTTACAGAGACCATGTCTAATCAATAAAAAAAGTGAAATATTAAATAAACAAAATGAAACGAAAGACCTGAATTGGCAGTTAAAAACATTTTGACAAAGAAAACTTCAGGCCCAAATGGATTTCCTGGTGAATGCTGTTATACTTTAAGAAGAGAGAGTGTACACAGTTGTACATAAACCCTTTTACAAAACAGGGAAGAGGAATATGTTGCAACTTAAAAATCAGTCAGCAGGGCTGGGGATTCAACTCAAGTGGTATGGTGCCTACCTTGAGAGCACAAGAGCCTGAGTTCAATCCCTGATAGTGCAAAAACAAACAAAAAAAACAGTCAGGGTAATTTTCCACGTTAACAAAATAAAGCAGAAAGATCCAATGATTATGTCAATAAATGTAAAAAAAAATTTGACAAATTTTAACATATATTCAGGATAAAACAATTTTAGCAAACTGGGAATGCAGAAGAATTTACTCAATCTGGACAAAGATACACATTAAAAAACTTAGCTCAAATCATTCTTGTAGGCTATGGTGGCACATGCCTATAATACCAGTATGCAGGAGGCTGAGACAGGATTGCCACAAGTCCAAGATCACCTTTTTTTTTTTTTTTTTTTTGAAACAGGGTCTCGCTTTTTGCTCAGGCTGCCCCTGAGCTCAGCCTTGAACTCACAGCAATCCTCCTGCCTCTGCCTCCCGAGTGCTGAGATAACAGACATGCGCCACCACACCTGGCATAAAACCAGCATATTTTACAGATTGTCTCCAAAAATAAATAAATATTAAAGTAGAATCAAACCATTCTTAATGGAGAAGTAAAGACAAATTCCCTATGATTGGGTACAAAGTAAAAAGACTTGTTCCTAACACTTTTACTCACTATTCTCCTGAAAGTGCTAGCTTTTGTAATAAGAAAATCCGTGTATCTGGTATAGCAAAGTAAGATAAAATAAAAACAAAATTGATAAGTATTGGAAAAGAGGAATCTGAAATTATATGATTGTTTACACTAAAATTTAATGTACAAAACTAGTAAAGGAACTTTAACAAAGTTACAAGATACAAGGATAATATATAAAAATGAATTATTTTCAGATACTAGCAGCAAACAATTATATAATAAATGTTTTTAAAAATTTAAAGTGGCATTGATAAACACAAAATATTTTAGAATAAACTTAACCAAAGACACACAAATCCTCTTTAATGAAGTCTCTAGAATATTGCTGAAAGATGACCTAAATAAATGGAGAAATATGCCATATTTATGGATTAGAAGTTTCATTATTGTGGAAGCATTAATTCTCCCCGAATTTATTTATAAATTAAAAAGTAATCCCAGGAAAAAATTCTACTAGGATTTTAAAATAGTAGTTGGAAAGCTAAATTCTAAAGCATATATAGAAATACAGATGACCTACAATAGCTAAGGCATTTTTTAAGAAAAGGAAACACTATTAGAAGATTTATGTGACAAGATAGACCATAATCTGTAGTAACTGGGATAGGGAGGTATCGTCAAAAGAACAAAAACAAAATGGAATAGAGTCCAGAAACAGACTGTAGATAAAGATGGCAAGGCAATCCCATAGAGAAAGAGGAAATGTTTTCAATAAATGGAACAACTAGATTCCATGCCTGCCTGGCAAACACAAGGTCCGGAGTTCAATTCCCAGTACCAGAGGGAAAAATGGAACAACTAGATATCCAAAGCAGAAAAAGAACATTGACTCTTAACTCTGTCATAACCAAATTAACATGCAATGGATGATAGGCCAAAATGTAAACTCTAAAACTGTGAGAAGAAAAATCTTGGTGCTCGTAAGGCAAACAAATATCTCTTAGAATAAAGAAAACACGAACTATAAAATAAAAAATGCTAATTTGTACTTATCAAAATTAATCATTTTTGCTCTTAGTTACTCTAACAAAATGAAAAGCCAAATCATAGGCTAGGGGAAAATTCTATAGATAGATACAAATATACATTCATACACTAATATGGATAGCTAGAGATATCTGTCAAAGTATTTAAATCCAAAATATGCACAGAATCCTTATAGATATAAAAAATAGCCTAATTTGTAAAATGAGCTAAATATTTGAATAAGACAGCTCATAAAATTATGACCAATAATCACATAAAAAGATATTTAACATTTTTAAGTAGTGGAAAAATCTGAATTAAAAGTATAATGAAATACAACTATGTTACCCATTAAAATGGCTCAGATTAAAAAGAATGACAATACCAACTGCTGACAAAGATCAAACCAATGGAACTTTCATGCACAACTGGTGGTGTATAAATGGTATCACCACTTTGGTTTTTGTTTTGTTTTGTTTTGTTTTGTTTTTGTCATGGTGGGGTTTTTTGGTTAAAAAAAAAAAAGATAGTACTTACCCAAGAGAAATAAACACATCTGTCCATTGGTAGACAGAATGACCTTCCAAAATGAGCAAACTCTAATCCTCAAAACCTACAGCTATAGAAAGAATAGTTTGAAGTAATTAAAGGAGATTATGTTGGACTATACAGGTGGGTCAAATCTAGTCCCTGGAGCCCTCGAAAGTCATGAACATTTTCCACCGGAAGCAGAAGAGATGTTAGAAGTAAGAAGTCAGAGAGATCCCGAGCAGAGGGAAAACCTGACACACCTTTGATCCTCTAAGATGGAGATGGCTCATTCAGAGCATTTTCTAAGAGGAAAGCCTGGCCCAGATCAAGAATAGCAAGAAAAGAGATCTTTGACCTACCAGGGAATGAAATGGACAAGAAAATGAGCGAACTTGGATACAGAGTCATCTTCAGCGCTTCCAGATAAGAATCAAGACCTTCATTTCATCCTTTTGAGATGCTAAGCAAAAAACCCAATCCACTCACACTGTATCTACTTTTTTTTCCCTTAAAACAGAAAATTTCTTTGTAGTTCAGACTGGCCCTGAGCTCAGTATGTAGCCCAGGCTATCCTCAGACTCAGCAATCCTCCTGCCTCTGCCTCCCGACTGCTGGGATTACAAGCATGAGCCATCACACCCAGAACTGCGGTATGTGGTACTGATTGTAAGTCTCCACACCCACATGACATTGTTGGAGGTGGTTACCTTGAGATGAACCAGGGACTTTGTGCTTGCAAGACAGGCACCAGAACCACTGAGCTAAATCCCCAGCCCATGCACCCAATTGGTTGTAATTTGTTACAGAAGTGATTGGAAATTGGTACACACCCGCATGAATACACTCACACTCAAATCCTTTATTTTTTTTTAACTGTACTAGGGATTGAAGCTCATACATTCTAGGAGAGCACCCTACCTTTGAGCTGTACTCCAGGCTCTGAAATGCTGATTGTTTATTCACTAACAGTCAAAACCTAGAAACAAAGCAAATGACAAAGCAAGCAAACTGACAAAGGAAATAGAGTCTATCCACCCTACAGAAAATGACCTGGTAATACTGTGAACAGGCCATGTGAATAGATGTCAGAATGATGCTACTTGAATGAAAGATTCTAGCTAGTCGAGGATGCATAATTTCACTTGCATCAGTCCTAAAATATGCAAACTAGTCTCCAGCAGATCTAAAAATCAGATCAATGGTTGTTGTGGCCAGAGATAGGGAAGGAGGGAGGGAGGGACCACAAAGGGTAGGAGGGAATGTTCGGGTGATGGAAGTGTTTTGTTCCCCAATTGCACTGGGTTCAGGGGTGCACTCATCTGAACTCATCACAGTGTACACTTTAAGTGGCTGCACTCTTTTGTATGGAAATTAAACCTCAATTAACTTGATTAAAAAACTAAAATTCAAAAGCATCAAGGGGTGCCTTTCAGGAGTTTCTAGAGGAAGGCATAAATTTATGAATTTTTTCTCTGATAAAATGAATTTGCTCTGTGAAATTACACTAAATTTTTAGACTATCCAAGAGGAATGACTATCAGTCTAGTAATCAGTCTTTTAACTCGGACACCTAGTAGGCCTTTTCTGTGCTCTTACATCTCAGACAAATATGATTGTTTCTGGTCCTTAGGACTTGAGGAAATTCATCCATTAATCTGCTCTCTATCCAGGGGGAAGGGGAGACAATAGGCTTTCATGCTTCATTACAAGGGTGGAGTTGGAATTCACACACTAGACACCAGTGCACCACTACTTTCTAAATAATCTTTTTTGTTTGTTTGTTCAGCTTTTTTGAGACAATTTCTTGCTTTGTGCTTCAGGCTGTCCCTGACTCACTAGGCTAACCTGTAACTCACAGCAATCCTCCTGCCTCTGCATCTGAGTACTGGGATTGCAGGCATGAGCCACCACACCCAGCAGAATAATCTTGAGATAAGTGGTCTCCATTCAGGTTCCTAAATCTGTGCCTTTGGGGCTGTGAAAACGTTACAAATACTGTAGCAAATGCTTTTAGCAAATGCTATAGATGACCAGCCCATGATGTCTTTAGCTCATCCCTGCATTCCCCAATAGCTGCAGTGGGAGATTTTCTGGGCAGGTTGACAGCTTCCCACCACCAGTCTTTGCTCCTCTCTATCTGTTAGACTCATGCCTTTCTCCAACTCTGTGGAAGCTGATGAAGACAACTGCAGGAAAGTCTGGAACTGTCATGGAGTTAGCCCCCCAAAGATAACTCTAGACCAAAATGAGACAGAAACCCGGGGAAGCATCCCTGCTTCCCCAACCCTTGAGGGGGCAGTTCGGATGTGGCTCTCACCGCCTGTGGAACACGGTGAGCCAATCACTAAATTGTCTCATTCCCCCCACCATCGCTCCTTCATGCTTCTGGAAGTCACCTTAAAAATAAACCATCTGTAGGGCAGGGGATTTAGCTCAGTGGTGCTGCCTCTTGCCTTGCAAGTGTGAGGTTGTGAGATCAATTCCTGATACTGCAAAAAAAAATTTAAAAATAAGCCATCTGTACGTAGGGTCTTATCTCAGGTCTACTGTATGAGATCCCAGATAAAACCTGCCACAAATATCTGTGTACTTACAGCACTATTTCACCATGTTTAGAGCAAAACATTCACAAAATAGGCATTTTAAGGACAAGACAGACAAACAAATTAAAATAACTTATCTCTTGCCCAGTTATTATATCTTTAGGGCAGAGCCATGTGATTAAATGTGCTACATTATTTTTTAAAATCTTGATTTAATAGTTTGGGACCCAGCACTTTGGAGGCCCCTATCTTGGTTTAAGGGTCTGATTATTAAATGTGTACTTTGGAAAGATAATGTTGACCCCCATGGAAAAGGGACCTCACTACCCCACTTGTGCATGAAGATAGACAACTGGTCAACCAGACAACTTCATCTGCAAGGATCTCAGTTCAAATCCAGCCAAGGAATGTCAGTTTTCACTGAGGGAACATCTTCATCCCTGACTGTAAAGAGCTGAATTTTTATTTCCATGGATAAGATCCAAACTCACCAAAATGCACATTCTGGGAGACATAGTCTGGTTAAGCAGGGTTAGCTATTTGCCAAAATTCATCAAACTCTATTTTATTGTGATATGGTACTGGGTGCTGTTAATGGGCAACAAAAAAAAAGCTTCAAGGTGTTCCCAGGGAGATCCACAGGGATCAAAGCATCCAGGAAAATTTCGTCAGTCAGTGAAATGGTTCTGTCCTGTCTTGAGTGAAGCAGAATGTTCGGTCTGGGCCAGGGAGGCCCTGCAAAGCAGAGATAAGGCTCCACTGCTGCGGCGTCTAGGACAGAAATAAATCACCCTCCAGGTGTGCCTGTCAGGACGGACCATTCCTGATGGGTGGTGTCAGCTCGCCCCGATCCTGGGAACTGCCACCCCAGGTGGCCTGCCCAGGCCTGCGGTAGGAGAGGGAAGATGCCCAGACTGCATTTAGAACAGGTGGAGGGCTGCCAGGTGGGACACAGGAGCCACTTGACGCACTCATTGCACACACCAGTTCGCACACCAGCTGGCCTGCGCCACAAGTAGGTGTGCAGGTGACGGCACCGTGTGTTCCACCACCTTCTCCTCTTCAGCTTTCCGGTAGGGAAAAGTCGGCCTTCCTTTGGGGTGACCCAGGTCCCCAGCAGCAAAGTCTAGGCCGCAGCTCAGCCTTCAGAAGCTCAGCGCTCTTCCCTCAACAGTGCAGGCTTTTATCTGCTTGACAAAAATGAGCACGCGGTCTCAGTCCTGAGCCCTCATGAAGAGACAGACTACGTTCTCTTCAGCAGGTTCGACCCTAGAAGACTAAAAGAGCAGCTATCTGTCAAAGCGTTGAGGGCTGGTTGTCACCCTGTCTACCGCACAGATGGAGACGCTGAGCCCAAGTCATTTGCCTGAACCCCATGGCAGCCGTGCCTCTCGTGGGAACCCCTGACTTTCGAAGGGGGAGCAAAAGTATGAGATAAGATGCATTTAAAATTGCCTGAAAAGATGTCTGGGACATCTACTAACCAAGGAGATAGAAACTGATCAACCATGAGGTGCTATTTCTTACCCATAAAGTGAGAAGAATATTATCTACTAATTCCAAGTGTTGGAAAGGACATGGGAAACCAGGACTCTCACATACCACGGTAGGAATGTAAATCTGGTATATATGCCACTGAGAATCACAGATATTATCAAGGACACACTTAGAAGGATTTTCACTGACCGGAAGTTATCTAACTGCTATCATGAGGCAACAGATAATTATAGTGTCTACTACTTTTAACTTCTTTAAGAAAAAAAAAGAAAACCTAAAAAGGAAATGATTAAAAAAAAAACTTAATTGGAATTTATCACTTTTTCATCATTTTACCTTTATTGTCTGAATTTTCAAAATATTTTTTAAAAACACATGTAGTACTCTGACCAAGTTCAGCTTAGGCTGGTGTGGAGATGCCTCAGTGGCTCTGGGACCCTGGCCATACATTAACCCAAGCCTAAATCTCAACTCGCTCCCAGCTTGGGAAGCAAGGCTGGGGTTCTATGGAACCTCAGAAAGTGCCTCAGAGTATGAGTCCTTCCCCAGATCCTCCCTGGCAGTGCCCAGGGGCCGAAGGGACAGACCCGCTCCTTCTCGGCACTGTTGCCTCGAGATCTGAAAGGAGACCCAGGTCAGAGGCACAGATCGAGGTCGGGGCATTGTTCCTGCTGAGGAGATGTGGATGACGTAAGCACCAGGTCCCTCTCCGTGTCCTCTGGGAGGCAACCCTGGTACAGATACCCTCGCTCGTCCCTGGCTGAGGTGCTCAGTTTCTCCTGAGGTCTTATATGTAACTCCCCATCTATAGTGTAGGCCTTTATCTCAAAAGTTGCATCTACCAAAATACGGAGACAGCCTCGCCTCTGTGACTAGATCTCCCTTCACACTCCAAGTGAAATGAAATAAGTCAAGCACAGAGACAGGAACCACAGCAGCCCACTCTGTGGGGAACCTAAAAAAGCTGATTTCATAGAGGAGAATAGAAAGGTATTGCTTGAGGCCAGAAAAGGGGGAAAGAGAGCAGTGGGGAGAGGGAGAGGATGAACAGGTATGTTACAGCTGGGCAGGAAAACAAGTCCTGATATCATACCACACAGTAGTATGCTATACTTAACAGAGTTCTAGTACATATTTCAAAATAGCTAAGAGAAAAAGCATTTAAAATTGTTTATTTTTAATTTTAAAAATTTGTTCGAGAGATAAGATCTTGCTGTTGCCCAGCCTGGCCCTGCACTCCAGGGCTCAAGGGCTCCTCCTGTCTCAATCTCCTAAGTAGATGGGACTACAGGTAAGTGCCACTGTGCCCAGCAAAAAGACCTTGGATGTTCTCACCACAAAAACCAAACAACTGGGCCAGGGGTTTAGCTCAGTGGTTCCAGCATCTGCCTGGCAAGCACAAGGTCCCAAGTTTGATCCCCAGTAACCACATATAGCAATGTTGGGCATGGTAGCTCACACCTATAATCCCAATGAGGAGGCAGAGGCAGGAGAATTGCTGTGAGTTCCAGGCTGGCTGGGTTACTAGTGAGCTCAGAGCCAGCCTGAACTACAAAGTGAGACCTTGTCTCAAAAAAAAAAAAAAAAAACCAGCATAGCTGGGGATTTAGGTCAGTGGTTCTAGCACCTGCCTTGCAAGTGTAAGGTCTTAAGTTCAATCCTTGGTAGCAAAAAAAAAAAAAAAGAGAGAGGGAGAGTGGGAGACAGAGAAGGAAGGGAGGGAGGAAAGAAAAAAGAAAAGAGCAAAGGACAAAAAGGACACAAAGAGAGAAAGAAACAAAGAATCTAGGATAGATATTTAAGGAGATAGTTATGCTACTTAACCTGATTTAATTATTATGTAATATATGGATAAATAGAAGCATCTTACACCCCCATACATATATACAGTCATTAGTTATGAGTCAAATAGTTTTGAAAGAGGGAGCTAGGGGTCAAACTCAGTGGCAAGTGCTTGCCTAATATGCATGAGACCTGCATTTGATCCCCAGTAGTGCAAATAATGAACAAGCAGGACAGTGGGTTCACCCCTGTGTGGAGAAGGAGAAGACACTATGTGGGAAGGAGCAACGCTTACTCTGTTTCACTGCATGCTCCTCAGGCTTGAGGAGACGCCAGCAGGAGCTGGGATGTCGTCACACCTGTTAATGTTTAAGCGATCAGAGGACGAGTGTGTAAGTGAGTGGACAATGTAGTGTCCCCGTACTTCCTCTGCTGCCCCATGCGAGATGTATGGTCAGAGTGGGTCCCCGGGCTGCCAGCCTTCTGTGTCCCCAATCTGAGGTTCCCTATGTGGTTGGAAAGAGAAGGGGAGACTCCAGGCTGCACCGCAGTGCAGGACAAGGGCCAGTAAAATGAGTTGTGAGCCCGGCCAACTTCCCTGATTAAAGAGCAGGCAGGCTGTTAACTCTGCAGTGGAAGTACCAGCCATGGTTGTGTGGGTGCCGTGGTCGGGGGACTTGAGAGGGGAATAGCTTGAAAAAGAGCAGGAGGGTGGTCTCTGCTAGAGGTGAGAATCCAGATCCGGTACCTCCTAGTGGCTCCCAGGCTTCGAATCTTCCACGGAGACTCCTCAGAGTCCAAGGCTGGGCCCTTCAGCTCCCTCTTCTGCAGCCTCAGCCTTGAGTTGGAGGGAGAGGAGGAGGAGGAGGCGGTCCCCAGGTCGCAGCTCTCAGCCTCCTCCTGCTGTGCTTGGCCTTAGAAGCTGGACTTGAAGCTGTAAGACACCATGGACAGCAGATCCTCAGACCCAGCCCACTTCACCCACCAATCCATCAGCTCCTTTGAGGCCTGGACAGCCAGGCCTGCCTTTCCAAAGAGCCCTGGAAAAGTCAGAAAACAAAAGACTGAAAAAAATCTCTGTGAGAATGAAACAGAGAGTCATGAATATGGTAAGTTATCTTATTAAAATTTGCTGACTGATTGATTATAGGCTTACTAATCTCCTGGATTAGAATTTACCTGAAGAGCGAGTGGAAACTTGTACATTCCAGTCAAATATTACAGGACACTGCCTAACTTGTGTACTTTAAAGTGACTCAGCCAATAATCCCGACTTTCAGTTCTACATGAATATTTCATAAATGCCCCATACATTTAATATTTTAACAATTTTACATCATATCTACAGTACTTTAGTACCTGACTTGTATATTTATGTGACTATTGTTAGAAGTGACTAATTGGGTTTGATTAGCTCCGTCATTAATATTCTGTCCATAATTTAACATGCTTCAATAAAATACCCTAAAGCAGTGTAATGATTAGATTTCAGGAATATGTGTTTTGCAATTAAGTTCCTCCTGATTTTGATATGCAGATGAACAAATGGTGGTCCCATTTTTAAAAAAAACTGCCCTTATTAACTCAGCAGTATACTCTGAAGATTAGGTAAGAAATCCAAGATTTTCTCTTTGTATATGCTAGTTAAAATGTATTTCAATCAAGCCTATGTGGGCAAATCAGATTTGATTAGTTTAAGTTCACAGTCATTCTATCTAAATGAATAATGTGTCACCTAACATTGCAGAAATTTGATTAATAGTTTATCAGTTAATTAAAAATGAGGTTTAATTTTTCTTTTTTAGGAAACGGCAAGGTAGATATTCCTTGTGTTCATCATAAATGCAAATTATTTCAGCTTGAATCTATTGTTCCTCTTTTTGCTTCTTAGCCAACTGGCAAGAAAATAAAGCTCTTCGAAAGCTCTCTGGGCGGGAGGAGCAGGGAAAGTTTCTTCGCTCACTCCAGCGCTGTCACTGGCGAATAGCTGTGGATCGTTCTGGGTGAAGCTGGTTCCCTGGGCCTCGGCCTCCCTTGCCCCCCATTCCCCGAGCCCCTTCCGTCTTTGACTGGAAGACTTCTCCAAGAGATGACTTTGTGACCTTGTTCAGTCACGTTTGTCTGTGAGGCAGAAGCCAGGGAACCCTGAATCCTTTTCCCCCAGAAACCGAGGAGGCCAGACCTAAGAGCAGGTTTCTCCTATCCTCTAGGATCTCAAGGGCCCCCGCACGCAGCCACTACAACAGGAAACCTGCTTAGAGGACGGCAGGTCTGTCCATCGCTGACGGACTCCTGAGCGTACCGGCAAAGGCGCCATCCATCCGCTCTCTGCCGGGAAGAGTTGCTGGGAAGCTGGGAGCGAAGCAGCCAGCCCAGCGTGGCATGCAGGGTCTGCAGCTACACCTCTGATAGGTCCAGCCTACAGGGCAAAGCGGACCAGGCCTCAGTCACCCGAAGGGCTAACTGTCGGGCAAACTCTCTCCATCACTGACTGATGGTTGTTCCCGAGGGGCGCAGACCTGCATCCAAGCACTGCAGGCTCCTGTGGCCACAGCCGGTGCTGGGCCCCGCCCAAGGGAGCGGGGAGCACACGGGGACACGAGGAGGACACCCACCGCTCCTGCGACAGGGTCCCGTGCTAACGGCCAGTTCTTCCCCTCCCCCACATTCATTATTAGCAATGGGGGGACTTGATTCCATGTGCCAAACACATCTGTAATCCGAGTGCTCTGGTAGGCTGAGGCAGGAGGATTAGAAGTTCCAGCCAATTTTAGCTACTTAGAGATCTAATAAGACCCTGTCTCAAAATGTAAAAGGGAGGGCCAGGGAATTAGCTCAGTGGTTCCTGCGCCTGTCTTGCACGCGGAAGAACCCGGGTTCATTTCGCGGAAGAACCCGGGTTCATTTCCCGGAAACCACATAACATACTGGGTGTGGAGACTCACGCCCAGCAACAATCAGAACCACATACCACAGTGCCGGGGGTGGTGGCTCACGCCTGTAACCCCACCACTCGGGAGGCAGAGGCAGGAGGATTGTTGTGATGTGAGTTGGAGGCTGAGCTCAGGGCCAGCCTGAAACACAAAGCGAGACCCTGTCTCAAAAAAAAAAAAAAATGTAAAAGGGAGCTGGAGATGCAGCTCCGTGGGAAGGCCTGGGCTCAATCCCCAGTGCTACACACTAAAAAAAAAGAAAAAAGGGAATGTGAGGGATAAGGAAAGAAAGCGGGAAGGCAGCCCGGAAGGCCTCAGTGGGAGCCAGCGTGACCGCAGGCGCAGCGGCTGGTGTCAGCTCGCGTTCTAGAAGCGGGGGTGGGCGCGGGTGAGCCCGGTGTAAGAGGTGCCGCGTGGGCGCTCAGGGAGGCTTCTCGACGGAGCTGACCTTGCCCTAGAGCTGAACGGATGAGAACTGACCTTCCATGGGGAGATCTGGGAGAACACGCCGAGGGCGATGTAGAGCAAAACTCAGAGCTTCCGGGCAGGCGCAGTCTAGTGAGTGACAGTGGAGAAAAAGATTCAGTGGCTGGAGTGTGAGGAGCCAGGGGACCAAGCAAAGGTGACTTGGAAAGGAAGGACAGGACCAGGCGGCTGCTGGGGAGATCTCTTCCCTACCTGCCCCTCGAGGCTTTCAACAGACCTGAAGCAGAAGTATCCTGAAGCCCTTGAGTCGTCCCTGGGCCAGTGCCTGGGATCTTAGAGTTCGAGGCTCCACACAGATGTCATGAACGTGTGACGTCAGATGCTGGAAGTGGCTCAGGCTTCTCGGCCCTTCAAAGCCCAAACCTGCAGACAAGGACTAGATACGACTCTTCAGGTGAACAGGACCCTGAATGGCCAGGCCCCTGGAAAGGGATTTGGCCGAAAGCCCGTGACCGAGAACCTTTTAGGGCTTACAGTGATATAAACAGGACATGAGCTATAGGTCCGCCCCACTGCTGAGGCTAAACTGAACGGGAGCCACCGCCCATGAACCTAACTGCACAATTCCTATATGCTTATGTAATCCTCACCAGGAAAACCCAGCAAGGTTGAGGGGTCAGAATTTTTTTTTTTTTTTCTTGACGGGGGATTGAATTGAGACTTCACACTGAGCCTCCTTTTTACACAAGGCCTTGATAAGTGGCTAAAGTGCCCTGGCTGGGATCAAATTTATGATCAATCCCCCTGCCTCAGCCTTCTAGTGTACTGGGATTACAGGTGTGCTCCACCATGCCCAGCTATAACTTCACTTCACAGGTGACACATGGAAAAGTTACCCGGTCCATCCAGGGCACGCAACCCGCCACACAGAGAGTTAAATGTGAGCTCACAGCTTCCTACCTGCTGGGCCACCTGAAGCACAGCACACGGCCACCTCTGCATTTATCCGGCCTGCCCTGGAGATTTGCCTGTGGTAAGCAGAGAAGAAACTACTGCTCCCCTTTCCCTAACAAAATCGAGGGAAAGAGATTTCCCAACATTCCTTGTAAGCAGCAAGGCCAGCCCTGGAAGGAGACAGCAGATCGCAGCCCAGTGCCCGCACTCTGGCTCTGGCTGGGCTCCATGGCGCTGTGCACACAGCTTTTCCATCACATAGCCCAGGCCCATACCTAATCAAGGGACTCCCCCGCTACTGGAAAGATGAGGCAGCAAATTGTCAGTGTTCTCCTCGTGGGAAAAAAGTGGGGTGGGGGAAACTCAGAACTCACAAGAACCAAACTCGCAAGACAGCATTTCTCAGGCCAGTCCAGCAAGGGTTCAGGGTGTTTTGAAAACTCGGGCTCAGTGGGGCCCCAGGGGGTGTGAAGGTCTGTGAAGTTGGGGTGTTCAGAGCAAAGTTTCCTGTATATAAACATTACCAAAAACGGAGCCTCAAAGGCCAGGGACCAGGTGCTTCAAATTTGGGCTTCCAAATTCTGCTTCCCAAGGAACTATAGTGTCTGAGAAGATGGCAGACAGGACTGGCTTGTCTCCGGGGAGTGGGGCATCAGGATCACCAGAATAAAACCGGAGTGACCCCCTAGCTCCAGCTTCGGCTGAGCTCAGACTGCTGGCACTCACTAACGACACCCTGATGGCGCATCTTGAATTCCGAGCGCCAGCTCCACATCTGCGGGCTGAGTCTGCAGGGGAAGGAGTGGAGCTGCTCCTGTGAATTGCTAACTGCCCATCTATTGCACGGCACAGGGGGGCAGCGGGGAGCGGGGAGCCTCCTGCCAGCTCAGGCTCCACCAGGGCCAGGCCAAGATGAGCTGCTGCTAACAGAGGAGCCGCACTCCCAGACGAGGGCCAGGGCTGGCCATGCGTGAGCATCCGGGGACGCCATTAGTCCCACATCTGCGGCCTCCTCCTTTGGGCTGGCTGGTCCCCAAGACAGACAGAGTAAGGCCCCTTCTCCCTCCCAGCAGGGCCAGTGTGGCTGCAGGAGGATTTGGGGGACTTCACAGAGTGCCTTGCTATTTCTATAAACGGTGCCTGGCATATCAGTTTTCATGAATCATTCCACAGATACTCATTGGAGTATCACAAGTGCACAAGAAGAGCGCCCCCCTTGCGGCCCACGTGCTTGGGGGGGTGGGGAGGAGGTGAGGAGCTGGGCAGGCGAATTAGCAGTGTTCTCCATTACTGGCCCAAATGTTAGGGAATCCTGCCACCCTCCCAAGGTATGTAGGGTGCCCATCTCTCAGGTACAGAGGGAATTTGGACAGATTAAGAGATTCAGTCATGCCATTCACTAATAAGTAGTAAGGCCAGGATTGGAACCCATAGCTAATGACCTTCCCCCACTCCTCTAGAGCCCCAAGTTCTAGGCCCCAAACGAGGCCAGTCGTGAATAACGAGGACAAATGACGTGTACTCTTGGCTTAGAAATGTTGCCCCCTTGTTGGATGGCATCATGCTTGGCTGACGACAAATAGTCCACTTGGGGTTACTCTGCGCATCCCCCACCCACCCCACATCTGGACATTGCACGTGCGACACAGCGACAGTGTACAATGCAAGCCATTTCCTACAGGTGACAAAGGGCATTTGTTACTTGCCTGCCACAGAGCCCCGTTGTGTGCCAAACGATGTGGAGAGTTGTCGGGCAGGCAGTATTCAGACCCCTACGGCCCTTGGCACCCCAATCCACCTGCCCAGTCACTCCACAGTGTTTGTTGAGGCCCTACTGTATTGAGGCTCAACATACTGAAGGAGAAAAAGTTTCTGTCTTTGGAGAGCTGATGAAGATGACAGCGGTGATGACAATGACCCAGAGAGATAGGGACTCCAATTAACAAACAAATACTTTTAGAAAGAGAACTGAGACCCAAACAGCCTACAGGCCCCCTGTGCCCAGGGTGCCCAAACTCTGCCTCTTCTGGAATAGTACTGGGCATGATGGGAATGGGGCAAATGGAGGGTCCACAGCTCCCTTGGAGAGATCCCCAGGGGAACAGGAAGTGGCAAGGTTCTGAACACCTCAGGAGCCCTATGCCCAGGGCCCCAAACAATAACAGCAGGACTCAGAGTGCCACAGAGGCTCCTCTGTTCTCGGAGTTGGTTTCTTTCTCAGACAAGTTCTCCCAGTGGGTGAAAGATGACTTTAGCTCCAGACTGTGAGACCTCGAGGAAGAAGAGACTCTCAGTGAACACCTCCCACCAAATTCTGAGATTCCTTCTGAACGAGCCAATCACGGTGGCCCGAGTGTGGGGTTCTATCCTCTCATTGGTCTATCTTGTTAATGCCCCACCCCACCATCACACAGATGACACAGCCCACCTGTGAAGGGTAGATCCCCTCTGAAACAAATGAAGCAGGGTGCTTTGAAAAAGAAAAAAAGGACAAGACTGCTCACTACAGCTGAGAGGAAACAGTCAAGGGAGAAAGACAAGGCCACAGTAAGAAAGAGTATTACAATTCAATGATGGCGAACAACAGATACGCAAGGGTGTCTGGGAAGGGGTGAAGGGGGTTGGGGGTTAGAGACCAGAAGT
The DNA here is from genome assembly GCA_004026965.1 of Petromus typicus. Classification (NCBI taxonomy): domain Eukaryota; kingdom Metazoa; phylum Chordata; class Mammalia; order Rodentia; family Petromuridae; genus Petromus; species Petromus typicus. Next base: position 17,132 of record PVIR01021142.1, read on the forward strand.
TCTCAGGCTCAGTACCCACCACCCCGTTTCTGCTCTGTTCTGTTGCTCTTCTCCAGGTACCTTCCCTTAATTACAGCCAGAGAGCATTGCAAAGTGGATGCCAGCGATCTTTATTTTCTGCTCTGAACAGGGCACAACTCACCAGGGGCATCTTTCTTAACGAGGGAAGAAAAATGTCAGAGTGGTGATCAGCCACGATGCCCCAGGGGACTTAAAAATAAGTAAAAATAACATAAACATTCATCGTGCATTAGCTGGCTATATATATATCAGGCATGACTTGGACAGCAGGGCTTTCTTGGCGCTGTGGGGTTATCTGTTACCAGAAGCTGGTTCCCTCACAAGGAGACTAAGACGATATTCATTCTGTGCACTCTTTCCTCCCGTGGAAAACCAGAGCTGGTGGTAGAGGCCCAAGAAGCCCCCACATCAGTTCCCAGGGCTCCTCCTGATGTCTCAGGTTTGGTCCCTCCATCTCTGACGAGGCTGGACTTTCTACGGGTGCTGAGGAAGGACAAACAGCCAAAGCGCTTGCCGCTTAAGAATGCCACTTCAGGACCCTTCTGGATGAGCTTATATTACACTAAGGCAATCCCGCATGGCACGAATTGGCGATCGTGTTTTATAGAAAAACTCCCAGGCACAGGATGAGCCCGTCACTGCTTACTACATATCTGGGAGAATGGTGGTGGGCTCCTGCCAAGCCGGACTGTGTCACGTCTGCGGCTGGGCTCTCAGTAGGCTGCAGACATCGGGAACTAACTCCTCCTTGCTAATTCTAGACCAAAGTAAGGAGAAGGAGGAGAATGCAGGCAGGAGGAAGGCCTTGAAGTAATGAAAAGAAAGTTATCCTGATTGGCTTTGTCTGGAGCAGGTCTGAAGAGAAAGAGCAGAGAATCAGAAGAGGTCGTCACCAGGGCGCTGCTGCTCCTGCCTTCCCACGGTGGCAGGGACAGCGGAGACCTTGGGGACCCACTGCAACTGGATCCCTTGGGAAAGTGAGCGACACAGACCCCACGTCATGGGCAGCACAGAGGAGTGAAGGGGGCATAGCTAGAGGAAGACAGAGGGGCCCGGAAGATGACACAACGGTGGGGAAGAAAGTGAGTGACAGCTCAGGAGAGACAGGGGAAGGCCAGGGAGGGGTGAGGCTGCGAGGGGGAGCAGCCAGTTCCCCTCCACCCTGCACACCCCTCTGCCCCTTGTCCACCTGCCCCTTGCTCAGACCTGTCCAGTGTGGACTTTCCCTCTCCCTCGGCCAGAGCTGGGCTCCGGGGGCCCTGGCAGGACATGGGTGGGGGGAAGACACGTGTAGAGGGCTGGATGCTCCTCCAGAGGTCGCCACCCCTCTCCCATGCTCTTTCAGCCATCACAATCTCTGGACTCGGGTAAAGACACCTCGTCTGTCCCAGGAACCCAGGGATGGGAACAGTCCGGCTGCTACTAGCCCCAGAGTGTTACCCCTGCCCCCGGGATCCCCCTTGGTAAAGAACGCCTTTATTATTCCTACAGGATCCTGGTGGAACAGGGGCATCCTGGGCTTCTCCCCTCAAGAAGGAAAAGAAGCCTTAGGTGAAGACAAGCGTGCGCCTCTGCTGGGAGAAGCTGTCCCCCTCAGAGGTTAGAGGTCAGAGGTCAGAGGGCATCCGTGGGAACAGAGCAGGACCTTTCTGGGAAGGCAGCAGGCAGCACAGACTGCTCAGTGGATCCCAGCTCCGTCACACACCTGCGCACCCACCGCTGGCTGTTTGATGAGTGTGTCCCCAGGCTAGGATTCAGCTGTCCCCAGAGGACGGCTCTGAGGATAAATAAATAAAGCCTGCACCGACTGTGCCCGCTGGTGTCCAGACTCCAGGGCCTATTTTTAGAATGTAGGACAACTCTCTCCCAGAATAGACAAGACAGCTAATCCAGGAGGGAGGCCCGGGAGAGATGAAGACGTCGAGTCTAGATATGAATTAGTTGTGAGTATATTATTTGAAGAAATGTTGAACAGCTAGGCAAATATTTGATACCTGTGAACCAGAGCCAGCATTCTCACAGGCAGAGTCGGCGGCTGCTAGAGACATCTCCTCCTCCTGCAGGGCGTGCCTGGCTGTCACAACCAGGCCTGGAGGCCACCTCCTGCCTGAGTAGAGAAGTAATTAAAGCTGTCCGCCCTCCTGAACCTAGGGCAGCCGCACCCCCAGTCGGGGTCAGTGCCCTGCTGCACCGCTAGATCTAAATACCTTTCTATTTCACAGGGACGCTTATTTTTCTTAAAGCTCCTGTCATCTGATTAAAAGGATGAGAGATCTACCTCCATAGGGGCCTTTTTTTGAAAAGTGCCAAACATAAAGATTTCTGATTTGGGCCTTCTGGTCTCTAGTCTGACCCTGGAGCTAGGTCTTTCCACAAAATGCCACCTGTAAGACAGATGCCGCGGTACACACCTGTGGCCAGCAATCCCAGCACTTCTGGAAAGCTGAGGCAGGAAGAACAAAGGTTCAAGTCCAGTCCATGCTTCTGTGATTTAGGAACCCCTGTCTTCAAATGAAAAATGAGTGAAGGGCTGGGAATGCAGCTTAATGTGAAGGCTAGAAGTCCTACGTTCAAGCCCTTGTTTGGCAAAAAATAAGATGAAAGAAGGAGCCACCATAACCTGACCGGCCTCGCCTCTGAAGCCTGAGGCCGGGGCGGGGCCTTCAGAGTTGCTTCCCGGAGCTCCAGGGCGGTGGTGCTGCCAGACTTGGTGGAGCTGAGAGTGGCCGCCACCCTTCTGCACCCCTCACTGGAATTAAATCCAAGAAAATTGAGCCACATTCCCAGCGCTTTCCATAAAGCTGCTAGGCTCACAGTTGTTATCTTTCGGGCAGCACCGTGTCCCCTCCCATGCCCACCTTTTGGCGGGTTCCCTCATCCAGATGTGGCGGGTAGCATGAGCACCCTTAACTCACAGCTGGGGAAACAGAAGCACTGCGCTGTAGCCAGCGTTTTACGCGGAGGTCTGCAGTCTGTCCAGTGGGTTTTAGGACCCGAACAGCTAGTAACAACAGGCTCTTCCCACGCTTTACAAACGCTCTCCCCGGCAATCTCACGGCAAAATCCCCGCGGTGTTGGCCAAGGTGGAAAACACGGGGCTCAGAAGTGTAAGAGGCCCCGCAGCCCAGCCTCCCAGCCAGGGCGTGGCGAGCCTGCGCTCGCGCGACGACCACGGTCTCCTTGCGGACGCCGGCAGCTGGCTTTGCGCCCAGCAGTCCCGGAAGCGGAGGCTCAGGACTCGGTCGCCCGGGAGACCCGAAAACCGCGGCCGCGCGCCCCCGGCCAGGCCTCTGTGCGCCGCGCCGCAGCTGCCCGAGCGCTGCCACCAGATGGCAGCAGACGCCTTGCGATGGCGCCGCCGGGAAGGAGCGGGGTCGGGCCGCGGCGGGTCGGCCGTGCGGCTCTCGGCGGGGAGCGCGGATCCTGGCGCCCGGGCCGGCCTCCGCCGCAGCCTCCTGCTGCTCGTCCGCGAGCGCGCTGATTGGCCTGGGCGGAAACCCAGACGCGCCACCCGCCCCGCGGAGCCGGAGCCAGGACCAGGGCAGGGCGAGGAGCTCCCGGCGCGCTCCCTCCAGCCGGCACATCGTGCCCCCTCTCGCCCCGGGCTACCTGGCGCTGTCACCCCACTCGATCTCCAAGGAAATGTCCTCCATGAGTGGCACTAGGAGACCACGCAGGGCTGCACCGCGCTCCATCATTCCGACGAAGCCCAGGCCTGCCTTGGCCAAAAAAAGTGGGTCCAGGCCCTGTGAGCTGTCGTGGGTATCACCCGAGCTGATGTGGGGTGCGTGTTGTGGGGAGAAGGGACAGAAAAAACAGAAAAGCCAGGCTCCCTGCCCCGCGGAACGGGGTCGAGAATCAGGGGTGCCAGAGCCCTTCTAGCCAGATTTCACCTTCAGACCGGGAAACTGAGGCCAAGAGACACCAGGCACTCGAGAGGCCAAGGGATTGGCAGCGAACGCTGAGGAAACGGGAGAGGAGGCTCAGCTGTAGCCTTTACAGATCTAAAATTAAAGTTCCTGACACGGAACGTTCCCAAATCCACTAAGACTACCTCAGACCGCGCCATAAAAAGCCCACCTGACCCTACGCAGCCCTTGCTGCCCTGTGCTGCCTATGGCCTGCAGCCTGGCACGAGGAAAGAATTCACAGCATATGCCAGGGAACTGCAAGCTCAAGTTGCCAGGCCAGGCCACCCTCCCAGGGCTTCGCCCTAGGCCCCTCTGCCCACCCCAGGTGGAGGCGCCACTAACCAGTCCCATGAGATTGCGTCTGAGCTAGAAGTGGTGGTTGTCCACAATCCCGGCCCTGTGGGAGGCTGAGGCAAGAGGATGGCAAGTTGGAGCCCCGCCTGGGCAACTTACCACCTCAATGAGACCCTGTCTCAAAATAAAAAATAAAAAGGTTGGGAATGTAACTCAGTGCAAAGGCTTCAATCCCCTGTACCTAAATCTAGAGAGTATTAAAGTACATTATGTGCAAAGGTTATGTGCCAGTATGACACCACATATATGGAAGGTGTGGTGGGTTAGAAAGAGATTCTGGTAACCCAAGAAGTCCCGGAATCAGTCTTCCATAGCTACCAAAGGACCTCTGTCCAACAAAGGGAATAAGACATTTCAAGAAGCTGTGATGTGGAGATGTCCATGGCTCTGCCATGTCTCCCGCACTCTGTCCCTTGGCTTCTCTGGGTCCCCCAGACCCATGTTAAATAGGAATATCAATGCTTTCTCAGGGAGGGAAAACGTAGGAAAGGGAGTTTGAGGCCCTGTACTGCTTTCAGGGCTGCGGGTCCTCTACAGCAGCACTGGCCAAACTTATAGAGACCAGAGCTCAACCTGCAAACCAGAAGCGACTTATTTCTCCCAAAGTGGCAACACTGTCTCTTTTAGGGCTGCTGTCTGGTGCGTGGCTGTTTGAGTGATGCCAAGGCGGCTGGGCTTGTGTGCTAGCCAAGAGGATCCTGCATGCCCACTGTGCCATGCATGCCTCGGTTTGCCACCGCTGCCCCAGCCTTCATTTTCTTTTATATTTTCTTGATTCATTTGTAGTTTAATTTTTATTGCGTTTTGTTGATATTTCTCGTTGGTGGTTTCTTTTGCAGTACTTGGATTGAACCCAGGGCTTTAGACTGAGCTAAATCTCTAGCTCTTTTTTCTTTTTTTTACTTCTTTTATTTTGAGACAGGATTTTGCTGACCCTCCTGTCTCAGCCTCCTGGAGTACTGGAATCTCAGGCTCATACCACTGGTCGTTACTCTGTCTCAGACAGCACAGCCCTGCTCCCCCAGCCACGAGCCACATGCACCCTATGAGCTTCAGTTTGGAATCATTTTTTAAAATTTTAATGTAATACAGCTAGATATTAATAAAGAAAGTATTAAAGAGAGCTTTTCTTACTTCTATGAAAAATAAAACAAAATTAATTAGAGAATAATGATAGTTAATACACTGTGTATCATGATCTTAAAAGAGCAGCCAAGATGTTGCAAAGAGAGTAAGTCATAGGCAAACTTCTTTGCCTCACAGTGAAGAGACAGATGAAAACACAAACATTCTCTTCAATGAACTAAGAGAAAAACAACAGTATAAAGAAAACAATATTAGCATATATATTATTTTTGAAACAACAAACTAGATAATTGGAGGATTATTTGAACTCCTCCCTGTTTCCTGTTTTGGGCCACTCTGGGGATCGAGCTCAGGACCCTGTGCTTGCTAGGCAGGCGCAGCACCACTGAGCTAAATCCCTGGCCTCTGCTTCCTCTCTTTATATCTTCTGTTTTGCTCACTTTCTCTATTTTGTTTTCTCATTTAAGAGAAGCCACGTGATATTTAAGCTTTTGTGTTGGACTTGTTTCCCATATTACTGTGTTCTCAAACTGCTGAGCTGGGTCATAGTGGTGCACATCTATAATCCCTGCACTAGGACACTGAGGCAGGAAGCCAGCTTGGGCTACATGGTGAATTTGAGGCCAGACTGAACCAAAAAAAAAAAAAAAAATGAGACCCTGTCTCAAAAAAAAAAAAAAAAATTACGTAGCATCCATTCTTGTGAATGACTCAAGTGTATCTTTCTTCATGGCACAGTTGTGGTCCATTGTGTATAAATAGCACACTTGCTCATACCACTCAAGTTGATGAGTATTGTTTCCAAGATCTAGTTACTGAACTGTGCTGCTACAAACGGGTGTGCCCTGTAACATGATGGCTTGAACTCTTTTGGGAAGATACCTAGAAGGAGGACAGCTGGGACAAATAGAATTCGTTTTTATTTTGTTTTGTTTTGTTTTGGTTTGGTTTGGTTTTTTTTTAGGTTTTTTGAGACAGGGTCTCGCTTTGTGGTTCAGGCTGGCCCTCAGCTCAGCCTCAAACTCACATCACAGTCCTCCTGCCTCTGCCTCCCGAGTGCTGGGATTACAGGCGTGAGCCACCACGCCCAGCACTGTGGTATGTGGTACTGGTTGCTGCTGGGTGTGGGTCTCCACACCCAGTATTGTTATGTGGTTACCGGGGAATCGAACCCGGGTCCTTGCGCTTGTGAGACAGGCGCTGGAACCACTGAGCTAACTCCCCGGCCCTGTTTTGTTTTGTTTTTTAGACAGGATCTTGCTTTTATAGTTCAGCCTGGCCCTGAGCTCAGCTTTCAACTCACAGCAATCCTCCTGCCTCTGCTTCCCAAGTGCTGATATTGCAGGCACAAGCCACCACACCTGGCACTGTGATATGTGGTACTGACTGCTGGTGGGCGTGCGTCTCCACACCCAGTATTCTATGTGGTTACCGGGATTGAACCTTGGATCCTTGCACTTGCAAGATAGGCGCCAGAACCACTGAGCTAAAACCCCCGCCCTACAATTAGTTTTTAATTATTTGAGGAATCTCTCATAGAGGTTGTAAAAGTTTGCATTCCCACCAACAGTATAAATGGTTTCTTTTCCCAAGGTTGCCAGTGTTTGTTACTATTTGATTTTTTTTTTTTTATGATAGCCATTCTGTCTGGAATAAGACAGAATCTCAGTATTAGTTTAATTTGCATTTCTCTTCTGTCCAGTGACATGAGAAACATTCAAAAATGTATTTATTGGCTATTTGTATTTCTTCTTCTGATAAGTGTCTATTCATTTCAGTTGCCCATGTTCTGATTGGGTCTTTTATTTTATTTGGGGGAGTCTAATTTCGGGGAGTAGTTCTTCATATAGTCTTTTTTGTTGTTTTTCAAACAGGGTCTCATTATGTAGTTCAGGGTGGCCCTGAACTCACTATGTAGCTGAGGCTGGCCTTGAACTTATGATGATCCTCCTGCCTTAGCTTCCCAAATGCTGGGGTTATAGATATGTGCTACCACACCCAGCTTCTTTATATATTCTTAATGTTAGTCTCCTCTCTTCCAAAGAACAGCTGGCAAAACATATCCCCATTCTCTAGGTCAACTCTTCACTCTGTTGGTTGTTTCTGCTGTGCAAAATCTTTTCATCTGATAGGCTCCCATTTGTTGACTCTCAGTATTACTTCCTGTGCCTCGAGATTTCTGTTCAGAAGGTCCTACCTAGGAGCTTCCACGTAGGCTCCACACCCCCTGCTATCTAGCAGTCTGAAGATCCAGCCACTCAGCCCAGGAGCCCTCCCTGCTCACTCTCGGGTTCCGCCTCCTCACTGTGGGTCCTCATCCTAATGCACACAGGACTCCTTCAAATTGATCACAAAAAGACAAGAGCTAAATAGGGGGTTTTGAAGGGACCAGAAAATTCACTGAGGTGGAGCCGCAGGTGTCGTCCAAGAGCATGGAAAGACGCTCACTATCTCTAAGTGTAGCTAACATTCAGATGAGGATGATACCCATCATCATGGCACAAATTCCAAAGAGCAAGAGCTTTGGGGGCTGATGGAGTTGGAGGGAAGCAGACACCTGTCCAGGTTACGTTGGCAGGATGACAAATCTGAGGCTGTTCCTTCAAGCCTATCAGATGAGTAATGTTTATTACAACTAAGAATGCCTATGGTGGATGTTTATTATACTACTGACTATTTTTCTACACCTGGCCCTCCCCACCAAGTGCACATAGTGACAGGAGAAAAATGGGCATGTACCGAGAGACTGAAAGTCTTTGTCCATCTCAGGAAAATCCAGCCCCTAATTAGAGAGCAAAAACAAACAAGTAGGAAGAGAATTCTGGAGAAGAAAGCTTCCGTCCTCCACCTCTCCCACCCATCAGACGAGCTCCGGACCTGCAGTGTGCCTGGGTGGCCCGTGGGGACAGAGATACGTCAGAGAATGTGCCTGAGCCGGGCACTGCGGTGCAAGGCTGTGGCTGTGGGGTGCAAAGAGTCCCAAATAGTCCCAACCCCAGGCCCTCCTCACAGCCCTCCACTCCCAACCACGCAGGAACAGCAGAGCTATGTGATTCAGAGTGCCAGGGAACCTGTGATGTAGCTAATGCCCCAGAGGGCCAGTGACCAAGAACCACATATTTCTCACCATCCCTCAATGCCTGGACATCTTGAGGATCTGAACTTCGACACAAATCCAGAGAAAGGGGAGCCCCAAGTTAACTTGGATTAACAAATCAGTTGTTTATGAAATCAAAATAAAGTTTCAGTGGAAGGTACTTTTCTCTCTTCGACGTGCAAGGGTCCAAGACACAGCATAGATGTCCAGCAGTCACACTCTTCAGACTCCACTGACAAATCAGCACATACAATAAAAGCATCTATGATGGGTGTGGTGATGTGCACCTGTAATCTTAGCACCCTGGGAGGCTGAGGCAGGAGGCTGGAGGCTGAGGCAGGAGGCTGGAGTTTTAGCCCAGTTGGGGCATTTTAGCAACATCCTGTCTCAAAGTAAAAAGTGAAAAATGCTGGGGATGTAGCTCAGTGTGAAGGCCCCAGATTCAACCCCTGGTGGTGGTACTGGATGGTGGTATAGGGATATTTCTTAAAGTATTGTGTATAAAGCAATAAAAACTGGAAACAAGCAAATGTCCAAGAATATGGGGAAATCGAGTAAGAGTTCCTGGAGCTGCAATTATCTTTGCATGAAGACGCTAAAGGTAAAAATAGCCTATTAAATTTTAAAGAATTTAATAAAGTTCTTAAATCCCAGATAAATATATCAACATCAATGGCTTTTCTCAGTGCTCACAATAAATGATTAAGATGAAAATGGGAAAAAAAATTTATGCATAATGTTCACAAAACCCAGAAAATAACAACAGACAAATCTAAGAGAAAAGCTCACTGTTTAAAAGTAGACCATTTATGTCTGATTCCAGAAGATTAAGACTGTCTGCAAGACACCTCTAGACAGGAAGATGTAGCAAATAAAATCTCAGTTCCTTCCAGAGGCATCGAACTTATAGTTGTCTCTTCCGTCCTACCTATCCCTGAGTTGACTTTGGTAATATATGTTTTCTAGAGATTATCCGTTTTCCTCTACATGGCAAACTGCTACCATGCTAATGCCCACCATGAGGAAGCAAGTTTCCACCACTCTCTGTACTCCCAGCTCGATTCCTTTATTTCTCATACAATTCTATATATTTTTACTTTCTTCTTTTTTTTTCTTAATTAGATTTGAAGCAAGTCTACCTAATTTTTTTAAAGAATCAAATTTGTGTTCATTCATCTTTATATCATTTCCAATCTTCTACCTCATTATTTGCAACTTTATTAATGCCCTCTTGTTGTGCGTGTGTCTATGTGTTTGTGTACATGTCCTTGTCTTTGTATTGTTCTTTTTTAAATTTCCTAAATTAAATTCTTAAGTGGAGTTTTTTTCTTTGATGTTTAAAATAACAAAAGAATGTACTTACTATTAAATTCCCTCTGCTTACAACTTTCCCCGTGCCCTTAAGTTTTGGTGTAGAAATATTCTCCTGGATTCTCTGCATCGGATATTAAAGGAGAAATTTCTTCCTTTTGTGATTTAACAGTGGCTGGGGACAGTGCTTTCTCTTTTCACTGAGATGTGCTCGGAGATTGTGAAACATAGACTCCTGACTTCACTGAGACTGCCTAAGGTTCTTCTTGTGGGCAACATGTCTGATGTCTCTGGATGTCCAGGGGACACAAGAGAAGAATGTGACAGGTGTACGATTAAATTAAGGTCCTAAACATCTTATTTGAGTCTTCTACATTTTTTGTCAACTAAAATCTTCCTCTTTCCTTAACAGATACCAGATATCATCATTACCCTAGAACAAAATTACTAAAGGAAAAAAATACTTAAGGAATGGTGAAATATGCAAATGGAGAAAAAGGCTTTATTGGTATTACCTATTGCAAAATAAAACCAAATACAATGAAGCATATTTATTTTATACAATATTTACTGAAATTTAAGTTGTAATTATAATAATTCAATACTTTTTAAAATGCACAAATAGATTCGCAGTTGGGCCTCTAAAGTTGTGGGCTGTGGATAAGTGGAGGCTGGCTGCAGAGCGCCCACACACAGGACGAAGAAAAGTTGACTGCAGTCACAACCACAGTTGGAGCCATCATGGCGCAAGCAGTGGGAGACCAGGTCACATGGACATTTCTGACAGGAGACATTGCCAAAGCTAAGAGGTGCACGGTGATCGGTGGCTCGGGATTCTTGGGGCAGCATATGGTAGAACAGCTGCTGGCCAGAGGCTACACTGTCAGCGTGTTCGATATCCAGAGACCTATGATAACCCTCAGGTGCGCTTCTTCCTAGGTGACCTGTGCAACTACCAGGACCTACACCCAGCTCTGGAAGGTGTAACCACTGTTTTCCACTGTGCCTCGCCCTCGCCGGCCACCAACAATAAGGAGCTCTTTTATAGAGTGAACTACTTTGGCACCAAGAACATCATTGAAACTTGTAAGAAAGCTGGAGTTCAGAAACTCATTCTAACCAGCAGTGCCAGTGTCGTCGTTGACGGTGTTGACATCAGAAATGGAACCGAGGACCTGCCTTATGCCGTGAATCCTATTGACTACTACACAGAGACTAAGATCTTACTAGAGAAAACAGTGCTGGATGGCAACGATCCTGAGAGGAACTTCTTCACCACAGCCATCCGCCCACATGGCATCTTTGGCCCCAGGGACCCCCAGTTGGTCCCTGTCCTTGTTGAGACAGCAAGACAGGACAAGATGAAGTTCGTGATTGGAAATGAGAAGAACTTGGTGGACTTCACCTTCATGGGGAACGTGGTCCACGGACATATCCTGGCTGCGGAGCGCCTCTCCTGAGACTCAACCCTGGGTGGGCAGGCCTTTCGCATCACCAACGATGAGCCCATCCCTTTCTGGACCTTCCTGTCCCGCATCCTGATAGACCTCAATTATGAGCCTCCCAAGTACCACATCCCATACTGGGTGGCCTACTACCTGGCGGTCCTGCTGTCCCTGCTGGAGACAGTGATTAGTCCCCTCATCCAAATCCAGCCCATTTTCACGCCGATGCGGGTTGCACTGGCAGCCACGTTCCACTACTACAGCTGCGAGAACGCCAAGAAGCTCTTGGGCTACCAGCCACTGGTGAACATGGATGAGGCCATAAAGCTGACTGTGTGGAGCTTCTACCACCTGCGGAAGACCAAGTGAGGCTCCGAGAGTGTGCTGCCACCACACACACCCTGCCCAGTACTTCTCTGTGCACTGACCCGTGAATAGCCTTTGGATGGGTTCAGTGAGAGCACACCCTGTCCTGTTACCACATTTCTTCCTGCCCAGCCCCTTAAAGTGTGCGGCTTCATGTTCTCTTGTTTTGTTTTCTGTCTCCTTCTCTTTCCCCTCTCTCCTGCTGTTTGTCGCTTTTCTTTCTCCCTCCACTGGTTCCTTAGCACCCCAACCACCCCAGTAAGGGACCCATTTTATTCCTGTGGCTGGTGGAGGAAGGGGAGTCAGAGCATTTCCATGCAGACCAATCCTAGAGTAGGAACCAGACTCTGCTCAAGGGACTCCATCTTAACAATATCCTAGAAAAACAACCAAAGTTATAAAGACATGTGTGAGACATCACATGTACATTTCACATCAGTATAGTTTAATGCAAAAAAATACAAAAAAAAAAAAAGTCAAAACAACTTAATTCCCCGGTCCCTGAGAAGAAATGACTGCTTGTTATTGACCTTCCGTTCTCCCTAGTTCTTTCAAGGACCATTGCAGTGCCTGCCTGCATCGTATTGTACAAAACATCCCCTCTGTCACCAGAGTCCCGGTGTTTCACTGGCAGTGGTGTGGTACAGCCCACAAGACAACACTGAAAGGGCTGTGGCCATGCTGCGTGCGCCTTCTAGCCAACTTCCAGCACAAACAGCCCTTCGGCCTTTTCTGTTTTCGGATGATGTTTCGTTTCTAGTTTCTCAGACTAATTGAAATGTAATCTTAAAGATTCCCATTGTGATCTTCCCCTTCATCCAAGGGGAGACTGGAATAAATAAAGATTTGTTGATGGAGAAAAAAAAAAAAATTAAAAAAAATACCCAAATAGAAGTTCAGTGTATTCTAACCATTTGAACATTATACTCCAACAAAAACTTAGCTTAAATACAATAAGGTCCATGTTGAATTTTTAGGAGTATAATATTTCCAGTGAGATGGTTTAATACATGTCAGGGCACCTCTCAGCTCACATTTGACTTGTGCAATGCTTTTGTTTTGCAA